>SDVV010001877.1:0-24353 GCA_016164225.1 Gammarus roeselii
TCAATAGTCCCTCTGCATCAGAGTGCTGACTAACACGAACAGAGGCAACTGCAACAACACTTTCTAGCTCAATAGTCCCTCTGCATCAGAGTGCTGACTAACACGAACAGAGGCAACTGCAGCAACACTTTCTAGCTCATTAGCCCCTCTGCATCAGAGTGCTGACTAACACGAGCAGAGGCAACTGCAGCAACACTTTCTAGCTCAATAGTCCCTCTGCATCAAAGTGCTGACTAACACGAACAGAGGCAACTGCAACAACACTTTCTAGCTCAATAGTCCCTCTGCATCAGAGTGCTGACTAACACGAACAGAGGCAACTGCAACAACACTTTCTAGCTCAATAGTCCTTCTGCAGCAGAGTGCTGACTAACACGAACAGAGGCAACTGTAACAACACTTTCTAGATCAATAGTCCCTCTGCATCAGAGTGCTGACTAACACGAACAGAGGCAACTGTAACAACACTTTCTAGCTCAATAGTCCCTTTGCATCAGAGTGCTGACTAACACGAACAGAGGCAACTGCAGCAACACTTGCTAGCTCAATAGTCCCTCTGCATCAGAGTGCTGACTAACACGAACAGAGGCAACTACAACATCACTTTCTAGCTCAATAGTCCCTCTGCATCAGAGTGCTTACTAACACGAGCAGAGGCAACTACAACATCACTTTTTATATCAATAGTCCCTCTGCATCATAGTGCTGACTAACACAAGCAGAGGGAACTGCAACTACACTTTCTAGCTCAATAGTCTCTCTGCATCAGAGTGCTGACTAACACGAACAGAGGCAACACCAAACAACAATTTCTACCTCAATAATCCTTCTGCATCAGAGTGCTGACTAACACGAGCAGAGGCAACTGCAACAATACTTTCTATCTCAGCAGTCCCTCTGCATCAGAGTGCTGACTAACTCGAACAGAGGCAACTGCAACAACTCTTTCTATCTCAACAGTCCCTCTGCATCAGAGTGCTGACTAACACCAACAGAGGCAACTGCAACATTACTTTTTTTATCTCAATAGTTTCTCTGCATCAGAGTGCTGAATAACACAACCAGTTGCAACTGCAACAACACTTTCTATCTCAATAGACTCTGCATCAGAGTGCTGACCAACTCGAACAGAGGCAACTGCAACCTCTTTTTCTAGCTCAATAGTCTCTTTTCATCAGAGTGCTGACTAACACGAACAGAGGCAACTGCAACAACACTTTCTATCCCAATAGTCCCTCTGTATCAATCAAAGCACTGACTAACACGAGAAGAAGCAGCTGTAATAACAATTTCTATCTCAATAGTCCCTTAGCAGCTGAGAGCTTTTTTTTTTAATTGACACGTATTCTAAAGCGCCCATCGTTTTCTTTCCCCAGCCAACCAACACATATGAGCAATTCTTCTCTTTCTTTCAGACATCAGTTCAGGACATCAAGAGTTCCTTCTAAAAAAACACTCATAGACCAAGAAGAAAAAAAAGTAGTCCAGTTATTTTACGCACTTTCGCTTTCAATTTGTCATATCATCGCGAATCCCTTCCGCGAGAAGAAAAGGTAAGCTGTTCCCTGGAAGAAAATTCTAGGCCATCTGAAATTGGATCGAGCGCCTGCTGATCCTAACGTCGCACTAAGGTTTCGCTGGCAATTCGGATAGATTCTCTCCCAATTGGAGCCTTCTTTTATATCTTGCCATTTGTGTCGCTAGGTAGACAGGTGCTTGAAAATGGACTAGCAAAGCATACAATGTAAGAAATGTCATTAGAAGACCTCGTTTCTCAGTTAATTAAAGTTCACCAGCCCACACTCAGTAACTAAACTGGTTCACTGGTTAATGTTCACCAGCCCACACTTTGTGCCTAAACTGGTTAACTGGTTGATGTTTACCAGCCCACACTTTGTTCCTAAACTGGTTCACTGGTTAATGTTCACCAGCCCACACTTTGTACTCAAACTGGTTCACTGGTTAATGTTCACCAGCCCACACTTTGTACCTAAACTGGTTGACTGGTTAATGTTCACCAGCCCACACTTTGTTCCTAAACTGGTTCACTGGTTAATGTTCACCAGCCCACGCTTTAGGTGAAAGAATATCGAACGCCAATACGTTGAACAAAAAAAAATCAAACCCATTATGAGTACGTCCTGTGTTACAGTCAGCCATCTTTTGTGTGGCCGATAACCCCAAAGACGTTGATTTATAACAAAACTTTACTGCACCAAAGCGATAGAAGCTCTAGAGATATATAAGTCAACAAATTAGTTGCAGTTGTAAATAAACGTTTTCATATTATATTTTAAATCATCCACTTACAACATTATATGACAGATTGAATGAAGTGTAAATCAAACAGCCCTGAACCCTACATCTCCCTCAAAATGAAGTATACATGATACTGAAAGTTTTACCGGCTCATCAATGACTTGTTGACTTGTAGACGTTGGATTCCTCATGAACAAGATCCCACTTTTCCTTTGCCGTCAACTTCCGGGTTTTGAAATTATAGATGCATCTTCACCGGAATTTATGAACTGCTTTACAGTATCTCGACTCAATGCCTATTTGAGTAGGAGTACCATCATCGGGTCGAAGTAGTTGCCATCTTTTTAACCAGTACATGTGAGATCTCGGCGAATGAAGGTGATGTAACCGGACAGTATTATTGTACATTAGGACACATGGTCTACCATGTTCCCTTGTCCATAGTCTGTTATAAATGGCAGGACATCTACTATCTAAGAGATTTTCCTTGCTCTCCACTGTTATGGAATTACCAAACTTAATGTCGGGGCAGAATCTTCTTTCTTTTTCCTTAGTGATATGCAAAATTTTCGTATCGATACACTTTCAGATTTTATACAAAATGTCTGCTGAAATCGGTTATAGTTATGGAATATCGTATCAACGTCTCTACATGGATACGATATTTTACCAATCACTGGTCGCCCTCACGTACGACATGGTCTCTCAGGCCTTATCGACCAGAAAGATCAGCAGGATCCGGCTGGTCTCATCACCTTTTCATTGATTATTAATAACAATCAACATTTTTGCGTGTTCCCTTGGCTCTCGAGCAGAGCTTAGACTGGAGTCTTGCATGTTCCCTCTGCTCTCAAGCAGAGCTTGGACTGAGGTCTTGCATGTTCCCTCTGCTCTCAAGCAGAGCTTGGACTGAGGTCCTGCATGTTCCCTCTGCTCCCAAGCAAAGCTTGACTGTGGTCTTGCATGTTCCCTCTGCTCCCAAGCAAAGCTTGGACTGTGGTCTTGCATGTTCTCTCTGCTCCCAAGCAGAGCTTGGACTGTGGTTAACGAGTGTTTACAGGTGTAAGAAGACATCAAAAGGCCTTTTGGCTCAAACTGGGTTGCGGTTTGATGGTAAGAAGATTAGTTCTGAAGTAGAACGTCTAAGATAGCATCTCGTGTCTGTGTATTGTCTGTTTTAATAGATCAAGAAAGGGAAAGTTTGTTGAAGGAAATAGCATTTAACGATGATACTCGAAACAACTCGAATCAGCCCCTGAAGAGAAAGCCACCGACCCACGGTGTTGATCTGAGATTGTCATAGTTTCATTCCTCGTTAAACCAATGCTGACCGGTGTCATTGCTGAACACCGTTTTGCAACGAGCTGGTACCAATGCCATGCATCTTTTTTACCGTGCTAGTGCCCATGCCGTGCAATAATTTAACCGTATGGGTGTTAATGCCGGACACCATTTTTCACGAATATACTGGTAAAAGTGCTTTAGATGATAGCTATTTAACGGCGATTTTGGTCGAATTTGTCGAACCGTGACTTGAACGTTTCGATTGTATCGCTGTTCACAACTTCCGCAGGAAGTCTGTTCCATTCTTCGACAATCCTATACAAGAAGAAATTGGGCGTGATATCGAGTGTGAAACGCTTGCCAACAATTTTGTATCCATTATTCCTGGTCACTCCGTTCGCATCTAAAGTGAAAAGGCTTGCTCGCTCGACGTTTTCCTTACCCTACATAATCTTCCACAATTCGATCATGTCACACCTGACTCTACGTTTCTCTAGCAAATAAAGGTTAAGTTCGCGCAGTCTCCCTTCGTACGATTTATTGCGCAGCGAAGGGATTAGTTTGTTAGCTTTACGTTGGACCTTCTCTAATTTAATAATGTTTTTTCTGAGGTATGGAGACTAAACTTGGACGGTATACTCTAGATGCAGTCCAAAAAATGCAGTGTATAACCTGCGAATACTATTTCTACTCTTGTACGAAATTGTGCGGGATATCATGTCAAACATTTCATTGCCTTTTTTGGCTGCATCGTTACATTGCTTGCTGCTTTTCAAGTCGTTACTAAGGATGACAACTAGATCTCTTTCTTTGGTGACAGGTATCAGTTTCTTTCCGGAGATTGACTATTCGTGTTTAGGGTTATGGTGACCAATGTGCATATCTTTACACTTGACTACATTGAATTTCGTTTACCACTTTTCTGACCATTCAACAACTTTGCTCAAGTCTTATTAGATCTGCTCACAATCGGGTTTGGTTTGCACTTCTCCTTACAGCTTGGTATCATCTGCAAACTAACTAATGTTCGAGAGTACGTTGCTGTCGAGATCGTTTATGGATATTATGAAGAGAACTGGACCTAACAAAGATCCTTGGGGCGCGCCGCTTGTAACTTTACCCCAATTGGAGAAAGCTCCATTAAGTACGACTCGCTGCCGTCTGTCCGTGAGCCAGCATTTTATCCAGTTATTGAGTTCACCTCGAATGCCGATGCTGTGCAATTTACTAACCAAGCGTTTGTGAGGAACTTTGTCGAAAGCCTTTTGAAAGTCAAGGTGAATGATGTCGATCGGAGATTTCGCGTCGTGAAATTCAATTATATTCTTGAAAAAAAGGAGCAGGTTAGTAAGACATGAACGATTGCGTCTGAAGCCATGCTGAGAGTTACCTATTAACTGATTTAATTTTAGGAATTCTGTAATTTTATCCGTGATCAGACTTTCCATCAATTTGCCCATGATTGAAGTGAGACTAATTGGACGGTAATTTTCGGGAAACACTTTGTCCCCTTTTTTAAAAATTGGGGTGACGTTGGCATCCTTCTGTTGAGAGGGGCAGGTGCTATTTCTGAGAGATTGGGTGAAATTTTTTGCGAGATATAGTTCCTAGTCTTTTTCAGTATTCTGGGATGAACTCGGTCTGGTTCGGGAGATTTCGTAACTTTCAATTTGTTCATGTATTTAATAACCTCAGCAGGGGAAAAGTTCACTGTGCTGAGGGCTTCGATTTGTCTTTGCGCTATGATATTTTCAGGGTTAGGAATCTTGCATGTTCCCTCGGCTCTCAAGCAGAGCTTGGACTGTGGTCCTTGACATTTAGACAAGTGTCGTCTTTCTTCTACCGTCATTATAATTCTGGAATGCCATCTACTCTCTATCTATTCTGTGGTAATCAGGCTTCTTCCATTCCACGGTTTCCAAGCCCAACTGCTACAAGGCTTTCCTTGTGATGTTCTGTGATCCTACAAGGCATTCCTTCCCTGGCCAGCCTTGCATGATGTAGGACTCCTTCATCCCACAGATCTCTCACTCCTCCGGTAATTTGATGTAAATCTCCGTGACGCGTTGAAATTCGTTTATGTGGAAACGGGATCATTTCACTTGAAATGGGACTGAACTTCTTATACTTCAAACCCGGTAGTTTTTATTATAACGCTACCTACGTTATGCAAAATTCCAATTCTAAATAATTGTTTAGAACGTGTCAACGTTCAACAAGGGTTTGACGTAACGACGACGGCTCTATTAGTACCAGGACTACCGATTGAAACCCAACACGACTCTGAAATCAGTTCTGACCGATTGAATTTGCAGCTCAAACTTCAGTGAACATGACTCAAAAACCTATAAACAACTTTTGTGAACACGACTCTGAAATCGGTTCTGGACAGTTGAATATGCAGCTCGAACAACTTCTGTAAAGACTGATTGATTTTGTTTTATTTTCTAAATAAATCGAGGGACTGGAGAGCAGAGTGGAACAACACCGTCACTATGTTGAGGATGTTACGCGTATCAAACGATTGCTCGATAGGAAGTTAGTAGTTGGATTGTTGCCATGATACAGTATAACCAACATTGAGGACATTTAAAAACTTCTGTTCAGAAGGTCGGCTGTGACGTATTAGAATAATGGTAATAAAGGTAGAGGACGTGTAACAAATTCAATAATTACAAAATTTAATTATCTACAAGGGGAGTAAGGGAGAGGAAGAGAGTACCGGGAGTAGTAGGACTAATCTGTAGTACGGTCCCTGTAACACTGACTGGATCCGTCCAGTCCATGTACTTCTGCGTGCTGACGCGTACACAAACGTATGTTTAACAGCAACTAGCAACACACAAGGATGTATCAATCGGTACAACCTTCCCATGGTCAGACTTTAGCGGAAGTAATGTATTCGAACTGTGGACGCTCTCTTCTCAATAGCATTACCGACCGCGACCTCGTATCTGAACGACGGAGCATTCTTTTTACCGCGTGTACCAAATTTATATCCCGCTTATTAAATATGAATTATCCGATCTCTGTAAGTAGTGTGTTTAATATGTGGACATGACACATATGCTCTCTCGGCTTTATTTTTTTTGTAAATATAGGTAAATATTTCTGATTTGAAATGGCCTTCCTCTAATGGGGATTCGAATCATCTTTCGTGTTTAAGATTTCGACTGTGCAATTTGCCTTTTATAATAACTCCTTATAAATTCATCAACGTTAGAGCCCTGGCCTTATCTTCACGTCCAGCGAACTTTCCTTTGTACGCCCCTTGTATTACTTGCTGATGAGATTACACATTTAATTCCTTTGCATCATCAAGGATAGATCATCGAAAGACAGCGCAAGTTATGCTTGAGTTGTCCTAATGAAAGTATCCCAAAAAAATCCTACCACCAATATTTATTTGTATTTATAAGGCCAATCATTATCCTGCCATCAATGTTTGACCTGCTTTGTAAAATTATTATTACGTTGGTAGGTTCTCCAGGCCTCCATTGATCCCATTTTGATACGCAAACAATTATAGCGAATTTGTAGTCAAATTGCCTCTTTAACAAATAATTCAGTCGTCTTCTAAATGATGCCAGCTTGATATGATGTTCTCAATTCTGTTTCATGTTGATACAGGGTCGCCATCTTCATGTTGATACAGGGTAGCCATCTTCACGCTGTTGTTTTGACTCAACAATTATTTGTTTATTATCATGAAAAAGAAATGGGTCATCATCGGTGTGCAAATCTAGCTAGTATTTTTAGATCGTTTCTTAGACAATACCTTTGAAGTTATGTTTGATTTTTACTCAAAATACACAAATTGAGAATTAACAATGAGAAAGAGGGTGTCTTACAGGACTATAGCGCATCCACGGGCTGCATTGGCTGTATAAGGAAGATTAATCACTTTCGGAGTGTGTGTAATGACTGCTGATGAACGGATAGTTTAAATGAACTGCGGTGAAAATAGTATCTTGACAAACTCATTTGAAGAATAACCCAGGGATATACATTTGTAGAATTCACAGGTTTGTAGAGGAAACTATAGTTCAAGGATGAACTGTGCAGTTTATTGTAGGAGTCAGTGGAATATGAGTGCAGCAAGGGACACTAGATGATAATTTTGTATGGGTGCCAAAAGATTCAGAGGGTACACTGTTCTAAGAGGCACTGTCGATACAACTAGGAATTGAGCATTTGACTATCGAGATGTAGGAATTCGATAACTATATCAACTAGGTACACACTTCTAACATGTATTATATTATTAATATCAACATTTTTTACACTTCGAAACTGTTATCCTACAATTGAAATGCATTTCTCTGCCCTTAATGGGTGAGTGGTCGGGGATTTCTCGCCTCTACCTCACCTGCCTGTGCCCTTGTTATCCGATTTCGAAGGCACATGTGGCGCCGTGCGCACTGGGGTCTGCCTATCTTTGAACCCACATAATTAAAAAATAAATGTATCGTGTGACTTCACGAATAAACTGAAGTAACATAATGAAATTTATTTTTGTTGTATTATTAAGCTTGCGTGTTTAGGCAAGACAGTTTGGCTAACTGAGTGATCCTTATATTAGCGCTCATACGTTCGCCAGAAGAAGCAGAGCAAGACTATTTGGTTAACTGAGCGATCCTTATATTAGCGCTCATGCGTTCATTAGAAGAAGCAGAGCAAGACTATTTAGTTAACTAAGCGATCCTTATATTAGCGCTCTAACGTTCATCAGAAGAAGAAGAGCAGGACTGTTTGGCCAATTGCGCGATCCTTATATTAGCGCTCATATGTTCATCAGGAGAAGCAGAGCAAGACTGTTTGGCTAACTGAGTGATCCTTATACTGGCGCTCATATGTTCATCAGAAGAAGCGGAGCAAGACTGTTTGGCTAACTGAGCGATCCTTATATTAGCGCTCATGCGTTCATTAGAAGAAGCAGAGCAAGACTATTTAGTTAACTAAGCGATCCTTATATTAGCGCTCTAACGTTCATCAGAAGAAGAAGAGCAGGACTGTTTGGCCAATTGCGCGATCCTTATATTAGCGCTCATATGTTCATCAGGAGAAGCAGAGCAAGACTGTTTGGCTAACTGAGTGATCCTTATACTGGCGCTCATATGTTCATCAGAAGAAGCGGAGCAAGACTGTTTGGCTAACTGAGCGATCCTTATATTAGCGCTCATGCGTTCATTAGAAGAAGCAGAGCAAGACTATTTAGTTAACTAAGCGATCCTTATATTAGCGCTCTAACGTTCATCAGAAGAAGAAGAGCAGGACTGTTTGGCTAACTGAGCGATCCTTATATTAGCGCTCATACGTTTAACAGAAGAAGCGGAGCAAGACTGTTTGGCTAACTGAGCGATCCTTATACTGGCGCTCATATGTTCATCAGAAGAAGCGGAGCAAGACTGTTTGGCTAACTGAGCGATCCTTATACTGGCGCTCATACGTTCATCAGAAGAAGCGGAGCAAGACTGTTTGGCTAACTGAGCGATCCTTATATTAGCGCTCATACGTTCATCAGAAGAAGCGGAGCAAGACTGTTTGGCTAACTGAGCGATCCTTATATTAGCGCTCATATGTTCATCAGAAGAAGCGGAGCAAGACTGTTTGGCTAACTGAGCGATCCTTATATTAGCGCTCATACGTTCATCAGAAGAACAAACGCTGCGGCAGTTTCTTTTCACTAACGGTCATCCCACGTCTTAGGATACAACTCTTCTATCTCGATTATTCAGATCTTGTCATCTCCAAACGTAAATGTTCTTCGAAATTAATTGACATCTCGTGTAAACAGGATACCAGTGATTTTTTTCAAGTAGAACTGTACCTTGAACGAGTAATGGAACAAAACTTTTTATTTCTTTTTCCAGCTTGGTGAAACTTTCTTGGAAAACTCATTGGACTGCCATATTTTGAACTTTGAGCTACTGCACATCTCAACAATAAGTGTCAGAGACGTTGTAGCTAACTTAAAACACGATGTCATTCATTTCAAGAAGGCCTAATTTACTCAATTTCACCCAAAACGATGACTGTCGTATTCGAAAGAATATTAACAAACATCGCAAGGGGGCTAAAAACGCTTGAACGAAAATATGTGTGACCGTTGAGAGTGTCTATAGTTTCTCCATATTTCGATGTTTAGTTTCACATCAAAAATAAGTGTCATGGCATGGAGAAGACTAATCTCCCATCCAGAAGATGAACATTAGGCATATAAATTCCCAGTGCCTTCAATACAGAGTCCTAGTGCCTTCAATTCATCTCCTATGAAATGTTTTGCGGTTCCACCACTGTATTTTAAGTAGGAGGAGTTGATGTTCTCCCAAAAAATTTCGCGTGCAGTAGACAGTATATTGTATACACTGATCTCTGGCCGATCAGATTCCCTAAGCAGTTAACGTATCATTTACTAGTTACAATTTACATATAAATTAATGCTGTATTTCAAAGATGAGTAGCCGGTCGCCCTCTTGGAGGAGTATGCGGACTGTTTGAGGTTGCCGCCAGCGCGTGTAATTTCGGGCACTCTTCGTTCATCCGGTTTTCTGTGATGATTGGCAATCATATTTTTACTTCCCTCTGATGTTTCGGTTAGTAATTACCCCGACACATGGCTACCTGAGAGAGTTACTATTATCCGTGCATCGGTTGGTCAGCTGAGGGAAGGTAAACAACAATCCTTATTTGATTGGATTCCTTGTTTCTTTTGATCCCCAACAATATTCCAGAGGGCTTCAATGCACAGCTGTTTTATTCGCATGAGAACCTCGTATACAATTTTGAGCTCTGCGAAATGATTTAGACATTGTTTGAACCATCGCTTGAATTGAAATGCTTCTGGGGAGATATTGAAAAAGTTTCTCCTTGAAATAGAAACATGCCTTTGTTTCCACCCAAGCTTTGAGCAATAAATAAATTCATACATGATGGTGTTATTTCAATTCAAGTGTTGCAGCGGTGTTCAACAGGATTCCAATACTCACAGAAACACCAACTTACACTGATCATTCTGGTAGTCAAGCAGTACGGAGTGAAGATACCACGGCTTGTCTTTTGTACTAAACCTTTTTGCTGGGAGTGGTGCATCAAGTTAAAACTGCTTTATTGTTGAGGCTATTAGTCCTCCTTGCTGCTGCTGTTCGAAGGTAGAAATTGGCCAAAAAGTGTTCATAGAATCTAAATATGCTTTGGCGACTTTTATTATATATTTAAGGTTTACATTGTGATGGACCATGCATTCAGAGAGGGTAAAAATATATATTCTGAGCCATGCATGCATTCACCCACGCACGCTCGTGTGAATTGAAATAACATGTTTGGACGTATTTGGATACAAATAGGAATTTGACTCAGTGAGTGTTCCTTAGATAATACTTTCAGATATGTTTCTTCATTAAAACCCACTATTCCGTATTGTAGCGTCTTGTACCGTATTGTAGCGTTAGTAGCGTCGTTTAGCGATTTTTTGCGTCCCGTAACGTCTTGTATCGTCTTGGAGCATATTTTAGCGTCGTGTAGCTGTTTGTAGCGTCACGTAGCGTCTTGTAGCGTTTTGAAGTATATTGCAGCATAATTTAGCGTCGTGTACAGATTTATTGAGTCTCGTAGCGTCTTGGAGCGTATTGTAGCGTTGTGTCGCGTCTTGAAGAATCTTGCAGCGTTACGTAGCATTTTGAAGCGTATTGTAGCGTTATGTAGCGTCTTGTAGCGTCTTGTAGCGTCGCCTACCGTCTTGTAGCGTTTAGTATGCTTATGAAAAAGACATCAAATCAGAGGCTACAACGAACCCTAATCAAGACGCATTTATTGGTTTTCCTTTCTGCCAGACCCGATTAATTTACCCTGACTATTACATTCCAGTCATTGCACCGCTGTAGAGCCTCCCAATATATAAGATACAATTTACATTAAAAACTTTGAATACATTGACTTTTCTGGTCAATCATTTGCAATTACGGGTAAAAATTATTTACAATAGCTGTATATCAACATTCAACTCTATCATAGGCCGATCTGGAGACTCACTGAGTCTTCAGCAGTACCATGACCTCTGGTATCATAGTAATGCAACGATGTTTTTACTTCGGTGTGTGACATGCTGACCTAAAATAAGGAGCAATGTGTTAGGGTCAGTCTCGTGTTTGGTATCATCAATCACTGTTAATCATATTTTATGATAACAAACAAAAAAGCTTATAATATATTAAAAAAATGAAATATAAGTTGTCTTTTTTTGAATTAATGTTGATGTATTCAAAATATAAATTGAACTTAATTAAATATAGCGCCTAATTTTGTTATATTTTGAATGGAATGGTTTTAATTGCAAATGTATCTATTTCAAATAAATATTAAGCTATTTTAAATCAACGTGGCCTTATTTATATATGAAAGTAAAAAGAACAGTTATTGCAAAAAATAAAGTTCATCATATGATGGGGCAGTAAAATATCTGATGTGCTCGTACAAAAACTGTTATCTGGTTGATAATCTACCAGCCCTGGCTATTGATGACAGAATATTGAACGCAAACGCGATTTACAAAGTTCTTAACCCATCAAAATGTTCCAAGCCCAATAAAAATGCCTTGCATTGGTGTTATTGCCGTTTAGCCGTCAAGTGACGGTCGGTTGAAGATAGTCCACCCTGAATTTCTATCTGTCATCTACCAACAAGACTAACCCAAAGAAAATGTTTCCCAACGATCCACACCCTAACAGTGAAGACTTCGTTGGCGAATCTGTTTACAAATGAATTGTTGGAGCAAATCAGACGAACGCTGTAATATTTTATGCTGAAATATTCCAATGTAAAACCATACGGTTCTTTTGATTAGGGGTCATTACAATAGATCTCAATCGTCACTTAGAATGGAGGACATGATATTAGGGGTCATTACAATAGATCTCAATTGTCACTTAGAATAGAGGACATGATATTACGGGTCATTACAATAGATCTCAATTGTCACTTAGAATGGAGGACATGATATCACGGGTCATTACAATAGATCTCAATTGTCACTTAGAATGGAGGACTTAATATGATACAGAAGGTTTTCTCGACTCTTCACAAGCATTTGGACGCTGGATCCTTGCATCAACTGATCTCATTTCTCCTTTGCCCAAAAACAACCTACCTGAAGTTTTAGTGGTCTCTTCGACGGAATTCAAGAACAGTTCTACATTCTGTTAAGTAAAGGCGAGCTTGGTAGAAATATCATTGAATAGCCAATGCAACTAACACACTTTAAAGCAGAGGCATCTTACATCTAACATGCCCCTTAGCCCTCCATAACTGTTATGGATTACAGAACCTCAACGGCCTTTTAGAGATCTCTCTTGCTCTCAACTGCTATGGATGACAGAACATCACCGGTCTTAGAGGTCCTTTTTGCCCTCAACTGTTACGAATGACAGAACCTCAACGGTCCTAGAGGTTTTCTTTGCCCTCCCTTGTTATGGATGACAGAACTTCAACAGTCTTAGAGGTCCCTCTTGTCTTCAACTGTTATGGATGACAGAATTTCAACGGTCGTAGAGGTTTCCTTCGCCCTCCACTGCTATGGATGACAGAACCTCAACGGTCGTAGAGGTTTCCTTTGCCCTCCACTGCTATGGATGACAGAACCTCAACGGTCATAGAGGTTTCATTTGCCCTCCACTGCTATGGATGACAGAACCTCAACGGTCATAGAGGTTTCCTTTGCTCTCCACTGCTATGGATGACAGAACCTCAACGGTCATAGAGGTTTCCTTAGCTCTCCACTGCTATGGATAACAGAACCTCAACGGTCATAGAGGTTTCCTTTGCTCTCCACTGCTATGGATGACAGAACCTCAACGGTCATGGAGGTTCTGTCATCCATAGCAGTCTGTCATCACTGCTATGAATGACAGAACCTCAACGGTCATAGTGGTTTCCTTTGATCTTCACTGCTATGGATGACAGAACCTCAACGGCCATGGAGGTTTCCTTTGCTCTTCACTGCTATGGATGACAGAACCTCAACGGGCATAGAGGTTTCCTTTGCTCTTCACTGCTATGGATGACAGAACCTCAACGGCCATAGAGGTTTACTTTGCTCTTCACTGCTATGGATGACAGAACCTCAACGGGCATAGAGGTTTCCTTTGCTCTTCACTGCTATGAATGCTCCGCTAATACAATCCGTGTAAACGCAAATGAAAGTTTTGGCTCCGACCCATCACCTTTAAGTAGACGCAGTAAAAGTAAAAAAAATCGAGTTAATGTGACTTCTGGTACTCTCAATTGTTACTATGTGAACGCTAGAAGTCTCCCTGACAAAATTGAAGAATTAGGTCTCTGCATTGATTGGAAAAATCGACATAATTGCAATCACCGAATTGTGGATGAAATTGAGCACCAGACATTATTTAGGCAAATTAACTCTCCCCGGTTACTCACTATTTAAGATAGCGGAAGGGGCGGAGGTGTGTTGTTTCTCCTATAAAACACTATGCAAGTATTTAAAAGCCCTATACCAAGCAGCAGGCACGACATAACACCAATCCAAGTAGTCGGTAAACCTACAAAATGTTAAATCACCTCGTATCTCGTCCCTCAAAATGTTAGGTTGCAGATGATATCGATCATTACAACACCCTTCTGCTTGGAGACTTCGATATCCATGACATTGATTGGGAAACAGACGTAAACGCTGCCACAGGCCAACGTCTGATGGAATTTGCCGACGAAAAGTTCCTTCCCCATATGATGGGGCCACCTACAAGAGGCAGCGTTATCCTTGATATTATTTTTGGTGCAACTTCCTCATACGTCACGAACGTCGGAGTGGGAGAACCACTCAAGTTGAAAGCGTCAATAAACTACTTCAAAGTCCCTTACTTTAGGTTAGGCAACTTTGATAGCCTAAGAAAATCAATTGCGACAGCGCATACAACCCTCGGACGTGACGTCAACCAATCGTCACCAATTTTTTTACTATATTTGAAAATTTTGAACTGGAACTTATCACTCGCAAAAACAGGCGACGAGCAGTCCATCAGCCGTAACACTGGAAATGAGAACTGCAGCAGCTTCAGTCGCACGAAAAAGCAAAGCATTTGACAAAACAGGAACACGCACGTGTCGACGAGGCAAAAATGAACGCAAAGTCACCAGAAGATCTCTAAAGAAGGTCCTGAAACGAAAAAAAAATTAGAATTATGAAAATGAAGTTAAGGTGTAATAGGTCCTCTCGAGAACGATAGTGGTGAGCTAGGTCCTCTTGAGAACGATAGTGGTGTAATAGGTCCTCTTGAGAACGATAGTGGTGAGCTAGCAGTCGATGGCACTAACATGAGTGTCTTAATAAAACAATATTTATGTTCTGCATTTACGTTAGAGAATCCGGATAATCTTATTCCCCAGGATATTATAGCGGAAAGAGAAATTGATGTCCTTAGCGAAGTGAACTTTTCCCCTGACCCAGTTTTTAATTACATGCATACATTGAGAGCTAGAAAATCTCCAGCTCCAGACCAAGTTTATCCCAGAATACTGAAAGAGACTACGAGCAAAATTGCCGAACATTTTAAAACATTTCCACCCAATTTCTCACAAATGGCACTTGCGCCTCTGAATGGAAAGAGGTCAATGTCACTCCAATTTTTGAAAATAAGAGACAAAAAGTGTTCAGGCAATTACCGCCCAATTACTCTCACCTCAGTCACTGTCAGTTGGTGGAGAGTTTACCGTCCGATAAAATTCATGAATTCTTAGAATCGAACAAGTTGATAGACGACTCTCAGCGTGGCTTTGGACACAATCGTTCCTGTTACGAGCCTGCTACTTTTTATCAAGAATATAAGTTAGTAAAGTGCTCAGCATCGGTATTCGAGGCAAGCTTAACAACTGGATAAAATGTTGGCTTACGGACAGACGGTAGCGAGTTGTACTTAACGGAGCTTCATCCCATTGGGGTAATGTTACAAGCGGCGTGCCTCGAGGATCCGAGTTAGGTCCAGTTATCTTCAAAATATTCATAAACGATCTCGATAGAAACGTGCCTATGAACATTATCAAGTTTTTGGACAATTCTAAGATGGGAGGAAAAGTGAAAACCGAACTTGAGTGTCAGCAGATCCAATTAGACTTGAACAAAATTGTTTATTGGTCAGAAAAGTGGCAAATGAAATTTAATGTAGACAAATGAAAAGTTATGCACCTTGGTCACTAGAACCCTAAACACGAATATTCAATGTCCGGAAAGAAACTGATACCGGTCACCGAAGAGAGAGATTTAGGTGTCATCATTAGTAACGACTTAAAAAGTAGCGAGCAATGTAACGATTCAGGCAAAAATACAGCAAAATGCTATATATGATATCCCGAACTATCTCGTACAAAAACAGACACAGTATTCTCAATATAGAATGCATTTGTTAGACCGCATATCGAATATTCCGTTCAAATCTGGTCTCCATATCTTAACAAATACGATATTAAATTAGAAAAGGTTCAACGTAGAGCTATCAAAACTAATCCCTTCGCTGCACAATAGATCGTACGACGACAGACTACGTAAACTCAATCTTTATTCACTAGAGAAACATCGAGTCAGAGGTGACATGATCGAGGTATGGAAGATTATGAACTGCAATAAAGACATCGACCGAGCCAGCATTCACACTGTAGATGCGGGCGGAGTAACTAGGAATAATGGATACGAAATTGTGAGGAAGCGTTTCTCACTCGACATCACGGGCAATTTCTTCAAGTATAGAGGTGTCGAAAAATGTAACAAACATCCAGCGGAGGTTTTAAACATCAATTCAATTGAAGCGTTCAAGTCACTGCTCGATAAATTCTACATGTGTCGCTGTTAAATAGCTAAACCGTTCCCTATCCTGATTTTTATAATCAGAAATGACGCAAGTAGTGGTCTTAGACGTTCTACTTCAGAATTAATCCTCTTGCAATCAAAAAGGCAACCTAGTTTGAGCTAAAAGGTCTACTGTTGTCTTCTTACACTTGCAAACACTTCTAAGCCTCAACGGTCTTAGAGGTCCCTTTCCCCTTCACTGTCATGGATGACAGAACCTCAACGGTCGTGGAGGTTTCCGTTGATCTCCATTGTTATGGATGACAGAACCTCAACGGTTTTAGAGGTCCCATTTTTGCCGTCAACTGTTATTAATGACAGATACCTCATTGGTTTAAGTGTTTTATTTGCCTTCCACTGTTATGGATGACAGAACCTCTACGAAATAGAGGTTTCTTTTGCCCTCCACTGTTATGTATGGCAGAACCTCAACGGTCTTAGAGGCTCCCTTTGCCCTCCACTGCTACTGTATGTATGGATGACAGAACTTCATCGATCCTAGAGGTTTTCTTTGCTTTCCTCGGCTTTGGATGACAGGACCTCAACGCTCTTGCCCTCAACGGTTTTGGCCGACAAAACCTCAACTGTCTTAGAGGTTTCCTTTGCCCTAAACAATAATTAATGTGTTATACTATCTGTGCTCCCAAGATCTCAAGCCTTTCTCATCGGTGAAAAAAAATCAGCAGCCAGACTATTTTTTTTATTTGGCCAAGTAATCCTCCCAGAAATTGGACAAAGTAATGGACAAATGCATCTCGATATAGTATCTTGCTCATTAGTGGCCCTGACTAAATGTTTGTCAGGATCTCTCCGGCAATATAACTCTTCCTTGGCCTACACTTCATCATAATGTCTTACCTTATGATGCTATAATGTTCAATTTGCACTCCACTGACAAGGTGTCGACGATTGCAGTGTTTGGACGTCTGGCCTTGTATTATTTTACTGTGTCATCTTAATACGACTGTCATTATTATTCTGGAATACCTTCTACTTTCTATCTGTTCTGTGGAAACAAGACTTCTTCCATTCCACAAGTCTCCAATCCCAACAAAGCTTTCCTTGTGATGTTTTGTGATCCTACAAGGCCTTCCTTCTCTGGCCAGCCTTGCATGATGTAGGACCCCTTAATCCCACAGATCTCTCACTCCTCCGGTAATTTGATGTAAATCTCCGTGGCGCGTTGAAATTCGTTTATGAGGATACTGGATCATTTCACTTGAAATGGGATCCCACTTTTTACACTTTAAACGCGTTACTTTTTTTACGCTGTCTACGCTATGCTAAATTTCCTACTTCAAATAACTGCCTAAAAGTATCAAACGTTTCAAAGTGGGTTTGTCGTATCAACAACGTACACTTATAGTTTCTGTACTCTCGACTAAAACCCATAAAGGAGAAATTTTTCTGTCATGAACAGGGCTCGGAAATCTGTTCTGAACGATTGAACATGCAGCTCGAGCAACTTCAGTAAACACTGATCGCTTTAGTTGGTTTTATTTTCGAAAAGAATCGAGGGAAGGGAAAGCAGAGTGGAACAACACCGTCATTAGGGTACGGGTGGCAGGATTATCAAACGATGGCTGTTTGGGTATCCAACTGTTGGATTATTGAGCTTTTGTACTTTTCAGGACATATAGAAATTTCTTTACAAATGATCGGATTTGATTGGATTTTAGGCTCATTTTCACCAGAGACAAATGATCGGACTTGACATTTTATTTTCGGTTTCCTTTTCTTGAAATTAATAGCAAATGTTTCAAACTTGATGTATTTTATTTCATGTTCTTTCGTCTTTTGGTCTTCCTTTAAGGGGATATTTGAATCATCATCCGTGTTCAACATTTAAACTAAGCATTTTTAATAATTCAATCTCTTGTAGGGAATTCTTCAACACGATGGCCTGCCTCGTCTTCACGTTTAGTGAATAACCCCTTTACGTTGCCCTATGCACGATTTGCCGATGAGATTACTCATCTTATTACTTAGCGTCATCAATGATAGAGCAGCATATGAGAACGCAAACTCTTTTTGAGTTTTCTTGTGAACGTACTCCTGGAAAATGTAATCATTATTATTAGTCCTTAATTTATCGACAAAAAATCTGCCATCAATATTATTATTTCGTTATATAACTAGGCTTGCGATTATACTTCCTCTATAGCATAATCAATTCTTGTCTGGTAGGTCGAATTTTATAACGAATCATAGGGCGAATTTGCCCAGTTACAAATTATTTTAACTTAGTTTAAATTTGGTCAGTTTCGTTTTAAATTCTGCTTTATGTTGATGAAGCGAAGCCCTTTTTCATGGTAGCTAAATGTAGGAATTTGATCTAAGAAATCTGTTAAAATACTCAAACAAAAAATACACTTCCCAAACGATATAAACACACGAGTACGTGAATACCTCGACAAGTAATCAGAACGCACATCAAGAAGTTCATCACTTTCAGTGTTTTATTTTTCGAGCCTGCTTTGGCTTTACTCACTAAAAAAACATTTTCTATTTAGCATGAGACTTCCTTAAACTTGGAAGCCCACACAGAATCTCATGCAACAATATACCTTGAACTTTCCAAGCGTGTGCGTTAAACCCTTTTGATATATTTTCCAATCCTTCATCAGCGTGACCTAGCATGCCTGGGGGCGCATACACCAATGTAACTGTACCACGCCCAATCCTCTATCAGCGTGACCTAGCATGCCTGTGGGCATCTACACCAATGTAACTGTACCGCGCCCCAATCCTCCGTCAGTGTGACCTAGCATGTCTGAGGGCATCTACACCAATGTAACTGTGCTGCGCCCCAATCCTACATCAGCGTGACCTAGCATGTCTGAGGGCATCTACACCAATGTAACTGTGCTTAGCCCCAATCCTCCATCAGCGTGACCTAGCATGCCTGGGGGCATCTACGCCAATGCAACTGTACCGCGCCCCAATCCTCCATCAGCGTGACCTAGCATGTCTGAGGGCATCTACACCAATGTAACTGTGCTTAGCCCCAATCCTCCATCAGCGTGACCTAGCATGTCTGAGGGCAACTGCACTAAAGTAACTGTTGTGCGGACTTAAACTCAATACACAGTTTGTGAATAGCCCGAGTGAAAAAAACCACGAACCCCTGTTCTTTCTCCACTTTATGAGGAAGAGGGAGGCGGCGTCTTCCCCTCTCCCTTCTTCCCCTGTGGCAGTTGAGCGTCAACAAATGCTGTGCATGTTGCCCTCTAACGACTCGTGAATACGTGGCCTTACCCTGATGATCAATGAGAGGTCATTAGCGAGCGACGCCTCCTCGAGTACTGGCAGGTGAACCAGGAAACTAGGGAACGCCGGGGGTGAAAGGCTGAACGGGGTTACTATGTAATCCTTGTCGATGCTGTTAGAAGGACGGAGATACAAGGAAAGCCGGAGGATGAGAGGCTGAAATTGTTAGGGTAATGGGGATAATGTTTATTCTGAATGATGAGAGGCCGAAGTTGTCAAGTGAACGGGGTGACAGTTGAAGCCATTCAGGGATAGGTTGGTTCAGTTACAAGAACGTGGAGACTGAGAAGCCTCATAGGATAGGGTAATCTTTTTTGGGAACTTGGATACTAGGGAAGTAACGGGTGAGTGGGATATTGTGAAGGCAACTGAGATTCCGAGGGAGCCCAAAGGTGAAGACCCGAAGTTATCACGAGTGAAGAGAACGGGGGGTAGAGCTGGCTTGCATGACATTGTATGAGGTGAACAGGGATAATCCGAGTCAGGCGATTGGGAGAGGTACTGTGGATTGTCGAGTAAGTAATATTCATTTTTTTTCATGATCAAGCACGCTGTGGGATTTCAATGGGGCCAAGCTTAAAGAGATACTGGCGACTGAGGAAACTGGCTGAAGAGTGTACAGGCTATGTAGAGAGGACTAGCTGAAGAGCTTATTAGGTGTGGAGTGTGCAGGAAATATAGAGAGGACTGGCTGAAGAGCTTATTAGGTGTGGAGTGTGCAGGCTATATAGAGAGGACCGGCTGAAGAGATGATTAGCTGTAGAATGCGCAGGCTATATAGAGAGGACTGGCTGTAAAGAGGACTAGTTGTAATGAGGACTGGCTGTAAAGAGGACTGGCTGTAACGAGGACTGGTTGTAAAGAGGACTGGTTGTAAGAGAAAAAGGGTGACGTGTACAATCGTTATCGGTAGGAGACAGTTAATTGAACTTAATATGGATCTTTAATTCGTAGTATTATCTGAACCTTACTGCTAAATGAAACCTTGAAATCGTATTGTTATTGAGCTGAAATGTGCTGGGAAGGATGATATTTTGAATTATTGTGAATCTTAGCGCGGTATAAAAAAATTCTCGCTACGTATAAGTTGATTCGTGAACTGGTATGTATAGCGGGAAGCGTGTATAACAGACGGCGTCTATAGCGGACGGCGTGTATAGCGGACGGCGTGTATAGCGGACAGCGTGTATAACGAACGACGTGTATCGCGAACAACGTGTATAGCGGATGGCGTGTGTAGCGAACGGCGCGTGTAGAGGACGGCGTCTATAGCGGACGGCGTGTATAGTGGACGACGTGTATAGCGGATGGCGTGTATAGCGGACGACGTGTATAGCGGACGGCGTGTATATCGGACGGCCTGTATATCGGACAGCCTGTATAGCGGACGGCCTGTATAGCAAACTTTGTGTATAGCGAACGGCGTGTATAGCGGACGGCGTGTATAACAGACGGCCTGTAGATCGGACAGCCTGTATAGCGGACGGCCTGTATAGCGGACAACCTGTATAGCGGATGGCCTGTATAGCGGACGGCCTGTATAGCGGACGGCCTGTATAGCGAACAGCGTGTATAGCGGACGGCCTGTATAGCGGACGGCCTGTATAGCGGACGGCCTGTATCACGGACGGCCTGCATAGCGGGTGGCCTGTATAGTGAACAACGTGTATAGCGGACGGCCTTTATAGCGGATAGCCTGTATAACGGACGGCCTGTATAGCAAATCTGTCAGTGGTTTAAGATGACACAATTATAGATGAAGAAAGAAAAACACTTTGCCTCATACACGCTGATCACGCAACCGGCTGACTCTTGAGCAGCCAACATACTATATGTCTCCCCCACACTGAGGTCGAGGAATAGCCGAGGTCGAGGCACAGCCGAGGAATAGCCGAGGTCGAGGCATACCTGAAAGTCGAGGCTTAGCTGAGGCCAAGGCCAAGCTGAGGTTAAGGCATAGCTGAATTTGAAGCATAGCTGAGTTCGAGGCATAACTGAGGTCGAGGCATAGCTTAGGTCGAGGCATAGCTGAGGTCGAGGCATAACTGAGGTCGAGGCATAGCTGAGGTCGAGGCATAGCTGAGGTCGAGGCATAACTGAGGTCGAGGCATAGCTGAGGTCGAGGCATAGCTGAGGTCGAGGCATAACTGAGGTCGAGGCATAGCTGAGGTCGAGGCATAGCTGAGGTCGAGGCATAGCTGAGGTCGAGGCATAACTGAGGTCAAGGAATAGCTGAGGTCGGGGCTTAGCTGAAATAGAGGCATAGCTGAGGTCGAGACATAATTTGGGTCGAGGCAAAGCTACTGTCGAGGCACAGTTGTGGTTGAGGCATAGCTGAGATTGATGTCGGGTTCATGACAAAGGTTGCCTTTGGGGACATAAAGAGTTTGTGCAGGTGATTGTGGTGGCTATGATTGTGAGTCTTATGCCTGTTGGGGCATATTCCTGTTGGGGGTTATGCCTGTTGGGGTTTATACCTGTTATGGCCTAGACCTGTTGGGGTTTATGCCTTTTGGGGCTTATGCCTGTTGGGGCTTATGCCTGTTGGTGCTTATGCCTGTAGGGGCTAATGCTTGTTGGGGCTTATGCGTGCTGGGGTTTATGCCTGTTGGGACTTATGCCTGTTGGGGCTTATGTCTGTTGGGGCTTATGCCTGTTGGGGCTTATGCCTGTTGGTGCTTATGCCTGTTGGGGCAAAGGCCTGTTGGGATTTATGCCTGTTGGGGTTTATGCCTGCTGGGGCTTATGCCTGTTGGGACTTATGCCTGTTGGGACTTATGCCTGTTGAGGCCTATGCCTGTTGGGGCTTATGTCAGTTGGGGCTTATACCTGTTGGGGCTTATGCCTGCTGGGGCTTATACCTGTTGGAGCTTATACCTGTTGGGGCTTATGCCTGTTAGTGCTTATGCCAGAATGAGCTTATGCCTGTTGGGGCTTATGCCTGTTGGGGCTAATGCCTGTTTGGGTTTATGCCTGTGTGGGTTTATGCCTGTTTGGGTTTATGCCTGTTGGGGCTTATGCCTGGTGGGACTTAAGCCTGTTGGGGCTCATGCCTGCAGGGGCTTATGCCTGTTGGGGCTTAGGCCTGTTGGGGCTTATACCTGTTGTGGCTTTTGCATGTTGGGGCTTATGCCTGTGGAGGCTAATGCCTATTGGGGCTTATGCCTGTTGGGGCTTATGCCTGTTGGGGCTTATGCCTGTTGGGGCTAATGCCTGTTTGGGTTTATGCCTGTTTGGGTTTATGCCCGTTGGGGCTTATGCCTGTTGGGGCTTGTGCCTGTTGGGGCTTATGCCTGTTGGGGCTTTTGGATGTTGGAGCTTATGCCTGTTGGGGCTTATGCCTGTTGGGGCTAATGCCTGTTTGGGTTTATGCCTGTTTGGGTTTATGCCTGTTGGGGCTTATGCCTGATGGGGCCTTTGCATGTTGGGGCTTATGCCTGTTGGGGCTTATTCCTGTTGGGGCTTATGCCTGTTGGGGCTTATGCCTGTTGGGGCTTATGCCTGTTGGGGCTTATGCCTGTTGGGGCTTTTGGATGTTGGAGCTTATGCCTGTTGGGGCTTATGCCTGTTGGTGCTTATGCCTGTTGAGGCTTATGCCTTTGGGTTTATGCCTGTTGGGGCTTATGCCTGTTGGGGCTCATACCTGTTATGGCTTATGCCTGTGGAGGCTGATGCCTATTGGGGCTTATGCCTGTCGGGGCTCATGCCTAATGGGGATTATGCCGGTTGGGGTTTATGCCTGTTGGGTCTAATGCATGTTGGGGCTATGACGACGCTCTGATTATCATTATGGTGAGGGCGCGGATCGCGCGCGGCCGCGGCCAGGGCTCCCATGTAGGGCGGGATTAGTGCTACGCTGACAACTGTCGAATTTGCAGCGTCTTGCTTCGCGATTTGTTGATTCCAGAAGGGAAAAAATTATGCTACGAATCTTTTTTCTGAACTGGTTAGGTTAGGAATAGTTGTTCATGGATGAGGCAAAGGAGTGTGACGTACCAAGTAAAGATTAATTCATGGATGAGGTGAAGGTGTGTGACGTACCAAGTAAAGAGTTATTCATGGATGAGACGAAGGAGTGTGACGTGCCAAGTAAAGATTTATTCGTGGATGAGACGAAGGAGTGTGACGTACCAGGTAAAGACTTGTTCATGGAAGAGACGAAGGAGTGCTACGTCCGAAGTGAAGAGTTATTCATGGACAAGACAAAGGAGTGCGACGTACAAAGTGAAGATTTATTCATGGATGATACGAAGGATTGCGACTTACTAAGTGAAGAGACGAAGTAGTGCGAGGTACTAAGTGAAGAGTTATTCATGGATGGGACGAAGGAGTGCGACGTACCAAGTGAAGAGTTATTCATGGATAAGAAGAAGGAGTGTGACGTACCAAGTAGTAGTTGCTTCCGTTTTCCACCGGAGTCCCAACGCGAAGAAAATGCAGACTCCCCTTTAGGGCTCTTGAAGAGTGGCAGTGTCGGTGCTGTGTAGATTCAGAGTAGGTTCAACGTAGACACAGTATGTTTAACGAAGGTACAAAGTAAATTTAGCGCAGATACACAGCAGGATAATTTATTATAGATACAAAGTAAATTCAACATATGTACAGAGTAGGTTTACCGCAGATACAGAATAGGTCTAACGCAGATACAGAGTAGCCCTAACGCAAATACAAAGTAAATTTAATATAG
>SDVV010001878.1:0-24353 GCA_016164225.1 Gammarus roeselii
ATGAGAGAGAGGGATAGAGAGAAATCAGTCTTTCAGAAACTGGATCTAAATTACCGAATTGCCCATTTGTGCAGTAAAGGTAATAAAGGCGGATCTATCAAGTGCCCGTTTGTGCAGTAGAGGTAATAAAGGCGGATCTATCAAGTGCCCGTTTGTGCAGTAGAGGTAATGAAGGCGGATCCATCAAGTGCCCGTTTGTGCAGTAGAGGTAATAAAGGCGGATCTATCAAGTGCCCGTTTGTGCAGTAGAGGTAATGAAGGCGGATCGTTCAAGTGCCCGTTTGTGCAGTAGAGGTAATAAAGGCGGATCTATCAAGTGCCCGTTTGTGCAGTAGAGGTAATGGAGAGGCATCTGTACGTTTAATGCATTCGACGTTGAAGAAACATCTCTTCATAAAATACTTCTAATGAAGAACCTCCTAATGAATAGGAAGCACTTTCATCACTCGTTGGTGTGTAATAACCCGTGCGCTAACAATAAATAAAAGAATGTTGAAAAATAAAGTTAGATGCAAAGTCGACTTACCTGGACTGCAAACTGATCTTGTGCTGACGATTAAAACATGAAGACAAGCAAAAAAATTGATTATTGCTGTTGACGATAGAAAAAAATAGTAATTAATTTAAGAGGGGTCACAGACGAGTCGACAGACGTATGTATAAATAAATTAAAACCCAATGTTTATCAGACTTGGCCCATCATTCGCTTTGATCACAAGCATTCACTCTAAAGCAAATAAAACCAAATAATGATGCACAAATGAAGAAAATTAGGATGCACAAATGAAGGAGATAATAATGCACACAGGAAGGATATAAGGTTGTACAAAAGGAGATAAAGATGCACCAATGAAGGATATAAGGTTGCACGAAAGATGGACATAAGGATGCACAAATGAAGAATATAAGGTTGCACAAATGAAGGAGATAAGGATGCACAAATGAAGGTAGATGTAAGTACGGGAATATGAGAAACGAAAAAACTTTTTAAATTTACGTGAAGAAAAAGAACATGCATATAAAGAAAACCTTGGACAGGCTGTTAAGTGAGCAAGAACACCAAGGTAAATAATGTAAGCTTATCACGAACTGCCGATAAGTAGTTTCAACTCTTGCTTTGTATTCGTAGTGAGCAAATGGAAGTGTTCATCCTGTGATGCATCGGTCCGTGATGATCAGAGTTTGTTTACTTGTGCTCATTTGAGTGAAAGAAAAACATTTTCCGATCTTTTATTTACAGTATTTTTTGCTTCTTTTATTCATTACAGTGGTGTTCTGACTGCAAAAGCGGCCAGGGTATGTATGTAGCTTCGAGCAGAAGGATTATCATTATTATTGATTCTAGATTGAACTATGTCCTGTTGATTTCAAGACTCAACTGCCCGACGCCCATTATAGAAGACATAATGAACAAGGAGGATACAGGAAAGGTCAGCCACGATTGCAGCGTTTATTGAGTCGAGGGTGTGAGGGCCGACAGGAAACCTCGAAGGGCATCCATAGGGAACAGTTAGTGGCCCATAGGGTATCCAAAAGGCAAAATAAGGGTTTCAAAAGGTCACCATCAGGAGTCAATGGAGCACCATCGTTAGGAGTCCAAACGGCACCCCCAAGAATCCAAATGGTGTCCGAGGGGCACCGTCAGGAGTTCAAATGGCACAGTCCAGATGTTAAAATGGCCCGTCTGAACCCTAAAAGGCGTCTTCAGCAAGTTGAGAGGGTGTCATCACGAACCCAGAGGAGACACTGATAACAACAGTGATAACAATACAATAATAAAAACTATTTAGTATATATGATACTCTTGCTATTAGCAAGGATTTGTTTACTTCGTTTATTCATTGGACAAGGTATCAAGCGCAAAGACGATCAATTGTGTAACAAGGAAGGTCTCCACGGCATTCAGTGCATCAACATCATTATGAAGTTAACACATAGAAACGAGCATGTACCAGAGTATATTTATGTACAATGATCTTAAAATTGCGTAGGATGAGTAACAGAGTGTTTTTTACTAGAAGAAGGAACTTTACAACGCATAGCTATCTCTTTCCTTAATATTACTTATAATTAAAATGCAGAAATGACTGGATGTCGACCCCGCAGGTATGGAGTGGTCAAGTTGTGACGTCAGGTCGTTCCTGTTTAACCAATCAGAGGATCTATAGTTTTGAGGACGAACATTTGTGACATCACTCTTCACCACTCCATCCCAGCACGACCGAGACACCGACACAACATTGAAGCCCACTAGCATGTCCAGTGGGTCGCTCAGCCTGACAGTACGCAAAGTAGGTCGCTAAGCCCACCAGCACACCCAGTGGGTCGTTTGACAACAAACACACATTTCGCGTAGGCAACAAAGAAACTACTCGGGAAACACTTTTCGGTGACCTTTCAGATAAGAGAAATTTCAAGGGAAACTAAATCTATCAAAATATTTTTCACGTTGAAAATTTGTCAGTTTTCACGGCCAAGAATGTTAAATATATCGATACATTTTAAACATTGAACATGAAATATTTCAGGGATGACTTTTAAAAAACTTATAAAAAAAAAAAAAAAATCATTTGGTAGAGAAAACCACATGGTCAGGTTTTCATTGATAATTGAATATAATAAAACGGCTAAACGATGAGATATACACTAATAAACAAAAGATAAGATAATGTCTGAATTAACACGTGCCAATCTTCAATTCTTATTAAATATCATGGACGCATCAATAACTTCAACTTGGTAGATCAATTCAAGTTGGATATCGTTATAAGGCACACGTGAGAGGCATGATTTAGAACATGAAAACGTGAACATGAATCATGAAGACTTAGAGAAAGAAATAAGACTTCTTCAATTATTGATTCGGAACACGAAAAACTGATGAAGAATCGTGAACACTTGTAGAAAATAACAGCTGTCTCCTTGAACTATTGCACACATTGGCAGTGTTCTACTTAGCTAGTACGCATTTAAAAGCGTATATGGTGTCGATAGATGAACTTGTAGAAAGTAACAGCTGTCTCCTTGAACTATTGCACACATTGGCAGTGTTCTACTTAGCCAGTTCGCATTTAAAAGCGTATATGGTGTCGATAGAAGATCATAAATCCTAGTACTGATACCTGGTCGTTCCTTGAAAGACCATCATTGAATATCAGATATGAACCAAAAAGGTTCATGCTCTCGTGAGCAGTAAAAAATATTTCCAGGGCAAAACCAATTAAGAGAAATAAATGTCGTCGCCCCAACAAAACCCGGGGCTTTATTTTTGCTCTGAATACAGGTTTACAATAACTCAATACACTATTTACAGAATCAGTGAAGACACAGCCATAGAGTCCCTTCCTAATCTAAACCACAAATAGGTCGCGTCAAGCACTAGATATTGTTAATAAAATATACATAATAGTACCGTTAACACAGGTTATTATTCGACCACCATTAAATAGATACCAACACAGTCACTTTAGCTTTCTATGAAGAGTGTTCACAAGCGATTTTCGTTCGAGATGATAAAACGGGGATACCGGTAAACATTGATAAGAGAAACCGGAGTATTGTGAAAACAAGACAGTAACATAAACCGCAATAAACAAAAGCCCAAGGAGATGAAAAACATGAGTAGAAACTTCACCCAGAGTATTGAGTTCAATAGTGTACAGGTTTAATAGATATCCGCATAACCAGAAGAAGATCCTGACAGTCATTACGGTTATTCATACTAGGGACAGGAAGATGGAGATATTGTGACAAAGATCCTTAGAAAGAAAATAAGAAAGATCACAGAGATGACCTCATTTGTGCACCTTTGTAGGAATAAATCACGTGCGTAAGGCAGTGAGTGGAGCTCATTGAAGAGAATGGACGCAGGAGAGGAGACGCGATGGTCGGATGTTCGAGTGATGGGGCCACTGCCCTCGGCAACCCACCCCTTCAGGTTAATGCAACATCCGCCAATGCTCCCGTTATTTGGTGTTCTCAGACATGGACTCTCTCCAGACCAGCCACACATGAGACTTGGGTAAAGCTATGAACGTTGAGTTGAAAACGGAATTCACCAACAATCACCAACCGCGTTGAAAAGTAGACGTCGTGGCTTTGCTAATCAATTCTTTAATTGGGGACGTAACAATATCGAAGGTACGTAATTACATTGAAACTAGACAAAGAAGCGAGAGGTTTTCAGTTGCTCTGATGAGGTAATTTTATAATGTTGTGGATTGGCCGTTTGTTCTGAGGAAATTGGGCAGATTGCTTATGAAATGTTCAAAAAAGATAGCCAGAGACGCCATCGAACAAATAACATTATTTTAAGAGCAGCTAATTCAGTCTTTAAGAGTACCCTGTTATGATTCACAAATCGTGGCTGGTCAGAGTAGGGTCCAAGAATCGTGAGAGGGACCTCATTCGACCATGAGGCAAGACCTGAAGGTTCGCGGTCGTGAGCAGGGCGTTCATCCCTCACCTTGGAGGGCAGGGCGCTGGAGGTGGACGGTGGGCAGCATAGTGACGGAGGCTGTGGTGACGCTGGAGCCCCCTCCGTCAGGGTACTGAACACGGCAGCTGTACTCCCCGACGTCCGCTGCAAGAGAGCGGAGGGAGTCAGGTAGGGCTCGAAGACTGTTCTGGACCGACATGTATAGAAACGTGCAAATATTTATCCCTGTAAGGGGGAGATAGCTTTATAAAAGGCACGACACAACGGGAGGGGAGGGTGAGTCTTATCTTCCCGGAAACTGTATCAGTATAGTTCATCAAATAACAGTTGTTGTCTTACGTAAGACAATCAGGTAAAGTTCTACGTTTTTCCGATAGCGACCAGCTCGGTTGCCGATTGGGTAGTGTACCGGCATTGAGAAGCCTAAGGTTGTAGGTTCGAGGTTACCTCATTCCGGGTGTGAAATTCTAGCCGGTCTCTACGCACATCCTTGACAATGAGCCAGAAAAGTTCTGTTTTCCCAAATCCCGTTACCATGTCACCAAATATATCTCTGCTTGAAACAAAACAGTGTTTCGGCGTTTATTTCCATGAGAGCAAATCATAAGTGAAGCTGGTCCTGTCAATTGGTTGACTCTAAGATGAATTTCTTTTGACACAGGATCATTCTACCTAATTCTCACTTTCATCGGCTTGCTTTTATCTAAAATTACTTCCTTTTCCCCACAAACTATCCGTGGCCCGTGGTATGGTGATTCACCAAGTATCCCACTACCTAATGATCATATTCATTAGCTTGTGATAAGATAAAGCTACCACCTTAAGCCACCTAGTCTCCGTGACCCGTGGTATAATGATCCGCCCTATGTGGTCCATGGTATGATGATTCACCCTCCATGATCCGTGGATATAATGATCCACCCTACGGGGCCGTGGTATAATGATCCACCCTTTGTGGTCCGTGGTATTATGATCCACCCTACGTGGCCGTGGTATAATAATCCACCCTACGTGGCCGTCGTATAATGAACCACCCTACGTGGCCGTGGTATAATGATCCACCCTACGTGGCCGTGGTTATAATGATCCACCCTACTAGGCCGTGGTATAATGATCCACCCTACGTGGCCGTGGTATAATCCACCCTACGTGGCCGTGGTATAATGACCTACCCTACGTGGCCGTGGTATGATGAACCACCCTACGTGGCCGTGGTATAATGATCCACTCTACGTGGCCGTGGTATAATGATCCACTTTTTGTGGTCCATGGTATAATGATCCACGTTTTGTGGTTCATGGTATAATGATCCACCCTACGTGGCCGTGGTTTAATGATCCACCCTACGTGACCGTGGTATAATGATCCACCCTACGTGGCCGTGGTATAATGATCCACCCTACGTGGCCGTGGTATAATGATCCACCCTACGTGGCCGTGGTATACTGATCCACCCAACGTGGCCGTGGTATAATGATCCACCCTACGTGGCCGTGGTTTAATGATCCACCTTACGTTACGTGGCCGTGGTATAATGATCCACCCACAACCTAATGCTCTCCATCACCAGATTGTGATATGATAAAGCTACCTCCCTTCGCCACTTACTCTCCGTAGCCCGTGGTATGATGAGCCGACACACTCCACGCCGGTACTCCTGGAGGTAGTGCGGCCTTTCTGGTGTCAGCTCCTCTTCGCCCCTAAACCAAGTGACCACGGGTGGGTGGCTGACGGCAGGCATGCTGACGGTCACGAGAGGGTTGCTAACGATGCTGGGCAAGTGGGTGTTGTTGATAGCAGTGACAGGAGTGCCGTTGACGGCAGTGATAGGAGTGCCGTTGATAAATGTGATAAGAGAGCGGGTTCCGTTGATGACGGTAGAGTTAGGAGCGTGAGAGTCGTTGATGATTGTGAGTGGGGCGTGAGTGTCGACGAAGGAGGTGGTAGCAGTTCCGTTGGGGACGAGGTGGTCCTGGAGGTGAAGTACACACTCCAGTTTCACGGTCTCCCCAGGGCCTGTAGTCACGTTACGCAGAGGCTGCAACACGAAAAGGAGGTTAGTTAGAGAATGCACAGAAGCAATGAGCACAATAATGAAACTACAAGAAGTGTAAGGTTCGGTAGATGCCAACTTCAACCCAAAATACAAATTAACTGCTCCTAAGTATTTGAAATATTTCGTGACACTCCGTGTGAGCTACAGTAGGAGCAAGGAGATAATCAGGGCTTACATATCGCAGGGTGACAACAATTTAGGGATTTTTACCGGCAATAAAACCATGGGATAAAGCAATCTAAAAATTACAGATAACATCAAACAACACAATAAAATGTTGATGTAGCCTAAATTATATCTAATAGTGAAAGCCAATGGCCACCAAGTGATAGTTGCAGCCACATTCAACGAGGGTCGGGACAGCCATCATGCTTTTATAAGTGATGAAAAGGGGAGAGCTTTCAGATTTCGGAGGACCTCTGGCGGATGTTTTTGAGAAATCCAAGTTCCCATTTGATTCGAAACTGATGAAAATATATTTGTTGAACTTGTTACTAGGTATATTCTCGGGTTTACTGTATCAACATGGTCAAGGCTGTATGGGTCATGGTCCAGCGAATATATATGGCCAAAACAAAGCGTCGTATGCACTCGACTGTGACGTAACCATAAATGACACGGAAATGCACGGTTGCTGTCAATGAAGTTCTGGCGTGCTTTATAAAGGTACGCAGAATGAACGGTAAAAGGGCACATGCAATTCACACATATTTAAACCATACAATTCTTTGGACCACAGATAAGCTACTCTGTTCCTACTGCCGTCCAGCAGGGGAGACCAACCGTGAGGAACAATGGTGTCTGTAGGGCGCTGGAGGTTCTTTGTGGGGAGGATGATGGTGGGGTTGCGACCGCAGGAGGAGTGTCCCCTAAACACAACACAGGGAAGCGGCAACACGGTTAGCTGCCACTAGAAGGCAAATAAGGCAAACCAGGCAGGATAGAAAGGGGCAACAACCAACAGCAGTCGATCAAGGCTACACTGCTATAAAACTGTCGGCTTAGCGACATTAAGACAGATAATATACCTCAAGTCAAGGCATAAAACGAATAAATTATAAGCATGTAATTACAATCCTCGAAGAAGAACCAAAATTAGTTCCAGCTTGACCGCGCAATTGCAATAAGCATAACCCGAGAGCAGTGACTAATGATTTGCAATTTAACGAAATTAAGAAACAAACGGATAATGGTAGGCAATTGAACTCAAGTCATTATGTGTCAGCTGTAACAACTGAATGACACTCAAAACAGTAACTCAGGTCGTTATGTGTCAGCTGTAACAACTAAATGACACTCAAAACAGTAACTCAGGTCGTTATGTGTCAGCTGGAACAACTAAATGACACTCAAAACAGTAACTCAGGTCGTTATGTGTCAGCTGTAACAACTGAATGACACTCAAAACAGTAACTCAGGTCGTTATGTGTCAGCTGGAACAACTGAAGATTAATTCTAAAAGTGATAATAACTTCGTATACACACACCGTTAATCGGGAGGCGCTGTCGCAGTGGACAACGATCATTAATATTCATTTTTTTGTACAAATATATAGAATATAATTTTGAGAACAATATTTAATCTATTAGAACCGAAAAATAAATCGTCAAATCTACCAGAAAATATTATTAGGTACACAAACTATAACAACAAAAAATCTATGTGCAGGTAATAAAAGTATGCGTAGCGAATCCCGCGACAAGTAAACTATTCAAGGACAGGAGAATTTCTAAACCTTCCGCAATTTGGGTGTAAAGGAAAAATGTTTGGCTTTCAAAGACGCCTTTTCATATTGACATGTAGCCGCCCACTCTAGCAGGCACACGACACAAGTAACGAACAAAATATGCAAAGCAACTGATATATGGTACACTCCATTAGGAATCGGTCGAGACTACTGTGTAGGTGCATTCGTGATGATGCTACACAGCTTGGACCAGCTGCTGCTGGGGGCAACGAGTTGCATCGTGGTCTAGATACATTAACATGGGAGAGAGCGTGCACCAGCTGCCCATGTTTTGGATAGAAGCTGTTGCTATTTGAGAAGATGGCGCATCTCGTAATCACATATAATTATTTATCCTCCAACACCTTCTTGAAAGAGCAGCGTCACAATAATAATATTAAAAATTCAACTCCTATGGCCACGGTAGGTCCACAAACAACGATCCCACAAAGACAATAAGCAGTAGTCAGGCTTGTAAACACGACAATGGCCACTAGCAGACAACTCGTTAGACGTTCAACAATTAAAATAAAACTTGCCCACCTAAACAAGCTAAAAACAGAAACTTTGTTGGTATGTTTTGAACCTCGGATTTAAACGGGAAATAATTCAACTTGCAACAAACATCAAAGGAAGCGTCATTGGCCTAATTCTTGTAGAGACAAGTAGATACGTATTCATTGAACAGCTATCCACATGGTCTAAAGGATAATATTGATGCAAGGTAAAATTAGGCTCTTTATCTAAAACAACGGCCAACTCGGACATGAAATGCTCTCTTGTTTGATGTGTTATAAAAATTCTAAAGTATTAGGGCCCTTTTCGTTATTTTAACATAAATTCTTAGAAAAATGGATGAAGTTCAGCAAAACACGAAGCTTATAAGGCAAAACGAGGGGGTTTATCACACTTAAAAAACACAAACAACACAACAGTTGGAGTGCAAAAAGAACCTTTATGAGGAGGTTTCTTGGCAGAACCTTCGGGCTGTCTTTTCCCTTGAGGATCGGAGCTTTTGGTGTGAATGATTGGAAAAGGAACTCCCTTGTCCACAACGTCGTTTGAACCATTCTTTTGCTTATCGATCTTCGCTCCCTCGCCAGGTAGAATGACGCCAAACTCATACCCAAAATCATACTTGAAGTAGATCAGTCCGCTATCAGGGTCTATATGTTTCGTGCCTAAAAAAATACAGAGGCATATCAACTTCATTATAACAACAATGGAAAATTTAGTCAAGGGATCTCCATGTATGATAACGGAGGTATATACATTTTTGGATATTTACTTTGATGATACAGAAGAGGGTCAGTCAAAAACTCACCGTATTCAGTGACCCTCGACTCGTCTCGATAGGCCTGCGGTTCCCGAGGCTCCACTTGCCCCTCACCAGGACGGAGGGTAGGAGGTTCTCCAGCTGGCTCAGCTGGGGCTGACCCTTCCTTGGTCGCAAAGACCTCTTCAACCAATTTCTCGGCAAACTGCTGAGCTTTGCTTCGGAACGTCTGGGTCATGTCGTCGAGTTGTTCACCGACATACTCTGTTGCAAAACATAAAAATTTCGTTTAGGAACATTTATCCATGAACTTTTGAGTACAGACTGCAGGGAAATGAGTGCTGCCTCCAGCTTCAGTTTACAAGATTTGAAGTGACAAAAAATGCAAACCTTACAAGATGCATCCAATTACTAGATTCCATGATTTTTTATTATTAATAAAACCTTAAACTAAATTAGAACAGTTATATTAATACTCACTCTGTCCGGAAGGGGAGTATTTATCCTGTATGCGCTGAGGCCCCGAAGGTTGATGGACGTCGCCATTGGTGACCAGCTGCTTCCCAGGAGAGGCAGCATCAAATGGCTTGAATTCGACTTTCGGGAACTTTGGAACTGAGTAATCTTCGAGTGACTCTCTCCTTTCTCGTAGCTGCAATGAGTATTTCTCCATTGTTGGCCTTGGGGGTCCTTCAAACGGAGGAGGATCCTTATCGTACAATGACGGGGGTATCGGCGTCTGCTCCCCAGCGGCAGGTCGTGATCTTTGTCGATCTAGAAAGGGTGGTCTAGGAACAGGGCGGTAACTTGGCTCTTCTTCCTCACTATCGCCGGGACACCATCGAGGTTGAATGACATCATCAGGTTTCGGCGTCTGGTCTGCAGGAGTTTCCTTCAAGGTCCCTTTCAGGAACTTCCGAGGCATTGCAGAGGGAGGTGGGCGTTTGACTGGAAATTCCTCTTGTTTATACTCAGTTTCCGGAGGCTTCGTAGCTTCAGTGTCTGTATAGTCCATGTCAGACTCTGTGAGAGGATAATAGTCATCATCACTCTTGCTGATGCTTACTTTGAAGTTTTCCTCTATGATGTAGCTATCTCTAGCAGCCGGCGATCCCGTTCCACTGATAAAGCCGAACTCTGGCGGAGGTCCAGGCATAGGAAGTATGTACTTATCCTCAGCGTTGGATGTTTTCTGTGGAAAATCCACCCTGACAACGGGCTTAACAGGTTTCAAGCTAGAGTGAGCTTTTTCTGTTTGAATTGGAAGTGGTTCAATGATGACCTTTTCTATCATTTTGATTTCCGGACGTAAAGGGCCGCCTTGAGCTGGCGGCGTCTCAAACTTAGAAGGTGGAGTTGGAGTTCGATCCTTCTTTTTCGGTTTGTGTGGTTTATCACCCACAGGTGGTTCGACTTTGTTGTATTTCAGATCATCGTGATCACTTTCCGTTGGATTCCATTTTGGTTTGATTCTAGCGTCGTAATCGCTGTCGTAATCACTCTCCGTAAAGTCTCCTTTCACGAAAACCTTTGGCATTGGTGGAGGAGCTCCCTTGTCTCGCTTTGGTCTTGGAGGTGAAGGTTTGAAAGGAAATTCTTGTAATGGTGCCTCCTCTCGAGGGATAATTGTGCTTGCCTCAAATACAGGTCCGCTAGAGCCCCCAGATGGTTCATGATGATGAACAGTAGTAGTAATCTTCTCGCTTCGACTCCTGTGCAAATTAACTTCTTCCATCATGTTCTTTTTCTTGTATATCTTTTCCGTCTTTTCGACAATTTCTGTGTAGGGTTTTTTATGATAAGTTGGCACTTCTTTCACAATGGGTGGTGCTTGGCGAGATTCCACTTGAACCTTATCGACCACGTAGTCCGTTGTTTGAGAAATGATTCCAACTTCGGGAGCAGGCTCGGGTGGAGGCAGTTCAGGTGAAGGTTCTCTAACCAGTGCTGGTTGTACGACTTCTTTTCGGAGTTCAGATGTGATTGTTTTCACGGTATCTCTTTTTACCTGCTTCACAGACACTTGACGTATATCAGTGCGAGGCTCAATATCCGACAAGTCAATGGATGGTCGTAGTGGGCCTCCAGCTACAGGAGGAACATCAAAGACAGTTGGGGGTGTTGGCGATCGTTCACGAGTTCTAGATGTTGATCGATCAGCAGATCTCGGTGGTTGCACCTTACTGTAACTGGGCTCTTCAGCATCGCTATCAGGTGGTTGCCACTTGGGTTTAATTCTGGAATCATCTTCACTTTCGTAGTCACTTTCTTTGAAATTTTGCTTCTGGAATTTTTTAGGCATCGGTGGCGGATTGACCTTCTCTTTCCGAGGTCTTCGAGGCAGAGGCGTGAAAGGAAGCTCCTCGGGAGGAGGTCCTGTTGGAATCGGAGGAGGAACAGACCTCAAAAGCAACTCTTCCTTTGAAACGATTTTGGGACCTTCATCAGCCGGTTGTGGATGAACAGTTTTTATATCGGAGAGCTTGAAGACTCGCGTCGTGTGTTGCTGAGTAATATAACGTTTATGAAATTGGCTTGTGTCGGATATAGTAGTAATTTTGGTCGATTCAACGCCCACGGCGTTCGAGGTAAAATGGGTGGGAGGTGGAGGAGGGGGAATATAACCTTCTTCAGCTACTGGTTCAGGTTTCAATTCTGGAGAGAGCTCCTTCGGGGGAGGCTGATGCATCGGCATAGGTTTAATGACGCTCGTACGTAATTTGGTTGGAGTAATAGTGATAGTGGGTTCATGCTTGACAACAGGCGGAGTTACAGGTCGCTCAACTTCCGACTCGGAATCCGGAAACTCGACTTTTGGACGAGGCGGACCTTCAAAAGATGGTGGTTTATCAAATTTTGAAGGTGGAGTTGGAGTTCTGTCTCTGGGTTTCTCCTCACGTGATTTTAATGTGGGCTTCACCTTTGCGTAACTGAGCTGATCGCTTTCGCTATCGGTCGCAGGATTCCACTTAGGACGCACTCGATTGTCAAGATCACTATCGTAGTCGCTTTCTGGAAATTCTACTTTAACAAACTTGCTTGGCATTGGTGGAAGAGGGCCTTTAGGCTTTGTTTGTTTCTGAGCTGCTACTTCAAAAGGGAAAGGCTCAAGTGAAATATCGGGCTGTTTTGAATCAAACTGAGCATTTCTAACAAGATCGGTCGATTTCAAATTAAAACCTAATGATGGAATTGGCTGAATGCCAAGATCAGTGGTTTCTGTGATTGGTATAATCCTGGTTAGTTTTGACTGGTCTGAACTCATTTTATTCAGCGTTTTTTGCTCCAACACAGAAGTACTCTCCATTCTGGTAGCTTCAAAATGCTTCGGTACTTGAGAAGGAACCTTAGTGGTAAATCTCGTTGGTTGTGGACTTTCTTTTGCTTTTTGGGCCGTTGGGGTTTTAGAAGAATAATGGAAGACCTCCGACTTTTTGTCTGACATAACTTTGGAGTGAGTTTCGCTGACCACTACGACTTTCTTGTGCGTCCGCCCGGCATCTGAGGTATCGTCGCTCTCGTCGTGCATGGAATAGTAGGTGTCCTCGCAATATGGGCTGTGTTCGGATCCTCGTCCTGGCTGGGTAGACCAGGTGAATTTTTCCTGCCTAGAGTGTTTGGGTGACTTTTGCTCGTGCTGAGCTTTGGGTTGTGGTTTGGGCTGAGGTTTAGCCTGTGGTTTGGGTTGCTCTCTGTCTGCTGGCTTGTCGAAACGCTCTCCTTGGTCCTTGGGAGGCTTCCGCTGGTTGTCTCCATTCTCGTTGGACCGGTACTCGGTTTTGAACTCTTCGGATTTAGAAGTAAACATCTAAAGGAACGAAGAGCACAAAATGAATAGACTGGTAATTTTACGATGGCCTTTGTTTCAAATCAGACATAAATGTGGGTGTATTGGAACATGTTCATCCAAAAATGTCTATTACATAAAAAATTAGTCTATGTAACAATCATTTTTCCAAGAAAACTATTATATATCAGATAAATATACCACAAATACAAGAGAAGTATGATATCTGTAAACAACCACGTATGTACGTAGCTTAATCCCCAGCATTCAACTAATAAAATGGTTATTGCGATGGAACTTACCTCCTTGCAACAAACCCAACATACATATTATTTAACTCAAATATGAGAGGAGAAATCGGAAATATTGAAAAATTGTTGCAAATTATTTATTAACAAGGATCAATAATTAGCATGCATTCATTCAAAAAGCAACATACTAAATTATTACGGCGAAACAAAAGTTCAAGCTATCAAAGCTAGACTATGTTTTGGTTAACGGAGCGGGCAGCAGCGACTACAATAATAGCTGGGCGTCACACGTGATGACAAAGAGAGAAAAGGTACATGGCATGAAAATGAGGTATCATGATTTGGTGCTAATTGTTTATTAATCATAATATCAGCAGCGGATTCGTGATCAATTCAAGTTGATTTCTTAAGAACATTATCAAATTCGGATATTCATGAATTTTTGTTCATTTTTTCAAATTTCAAATTCAATTCGGATTGCTCTACTTCAAGCAAAGTAGCTAGAACAAAACAGCATATATTGCGTACTCTAGGAACAACGAGGAGCAGGATCCACGTGAACAGCGCACCTCAAAAAGGCATCTACTATCAGGGCAACTCATGTACACGACTGTTGTTGATCTTACAAGTAGTAGCACGAGTTGGATTACGCTTAGCTTGGCAAGCATGATATTTTTGAAGGAAAGATCACCTTGACACTGCCGTCTTGGTCAGTAAATTGCTTCTCTACAATACCGTCTCGCTCTTAAGGATCCACCTCATCCTGCCATCTTGACCAATACGTCCCTCCTCTAAAATACTCGGCCTGGCATCTAGTGACCAACTTTAGCTTACAGATATAGGAAAAGTTCTTGTATTCCAAACAACACCATCAAAATTGACGCATTATTTCTCAGTCCTTCTTGAACTTTCGACAGAAATCGGTCACAAAATATATCCTAAGAACTCGCGTCGGGAGCCGCTTTCCCATTTTCACTAGCACACACTCAAACACAATCTGAGTAATACGTTGATCACATAAAGAGGTTTCCTATTCGTCAAATTCCAGAGGGACCACACTTTCAAAAGGAAAGTAATAAAGGAGTTTTTTAACGATACTGATCGACTCTTCGTTTTACACCTTCTATTTATTGGATGTACATCGGAATTATGGGTAAATTCATTCATGGTTATAGAATGCTGACTTGCAAATGTATACACGAGGACAAATATCATCACATGGAAAAATTCATTATAGGACTTTGCTTATTGAAAATTTAATCGAAAAAAGAGGGTGTTGTTTGTGAATTTACGACCTTAGCGACAGAAGTATACAGCACTTTCGAGTGTCAAGCCGGGACAAGCCCCCCGATGGTTGACTGATCAATATAGAACATTCATAGACTTCACCTAGTAACAGAACGTTGCTTAGAAATTTCCATTTAAATGAGAACTGTGAGCAGAGCAATATATGGGTAGGTACTGCTAGAAATAACAACCGTTTGGCGTATTGTCCGAAGTCGATGATTGACGGTTGTCACATAAAATTTAATGGAACAACAAATAAGATTTTTTTCGTGGGTGATTTCGTTGGCTCTGTTTACCATTCTCCCTGAGCATAGTACGTAATTCTCACTGACTTTCGCTAAAAGGGTTATGTCACACTTGTACCGGATGAAACCGAGAAAACATGACCTTTTAACAGAGTATTCATCGCACATAGGCATAACTTAGTTCCTTCAGCATGGATTTGATTGAACTTTATTCGACATTTCTACTCGAGACACTTTAAAAGAGAAAGGTAATACCAACCAAAGTGCGCAGTGTGCAGAAAGGCTTGGATGCATTAGGGATTGCAAGGCATGAATGGTTGAGAATTCATACAGTCGCTTCGTCACCCCATTTCTTTAGTTGAATCTCAGCAGCATTCTTGGAGACAGCGTTGGACATAGGGTAGTGGAACTTTATAACTCTAGGTGTTGTTGTTTTACACAAAAGGGTTCATGCCGTAAAGAAAAAGAAGTGACATCGTTCAGGTGAGTTCAGTGACTATCATTGGTTAATTTGGTTTAGAGAAGCATGCCCTCGATTGTCGATATCATATTTTTGCTTATTACTAGGAATACATGCCCCCGAACGTCGATATCGTACAAATACTTTTGTTTATTACTAGGGAAGCATGAGCTGCAGTGGACATCGTATACAAGGGTCGGAGCCAGCGAAACGTTGGCTTATTACTAGGGAAGCATGCCATGATGTGGGCATTGTACACAAGGGCTGGACCACTGATATTTTTGCTTATTAACAGAAGAATCATGCCCAGCACTGGACATCGTACACAAGGGCTGCACCACTGATATTTTTGTTTAATACTAAGGGAGCATGCCCTGCAAGGGACATCGTATACAAGGGCTGGACCACTCTCAGTGTAAACACTCGGATGAAGCAACCAATGCGAATGCAAGCAGATGCCACCAATTGCACTTACTGAAATAATTTTGCTTTGCATCATGAATTGCAGTTTAGCGGGAAATAGACCATGACTTTTTAACCTGTGTTGGAAGAAATAGCATTAGAAACAGAAGAAAATAGGGGCACCCCATGAGAACAGAAGAAACGAGGGGCGCCCCAAGAGATCATGGGATGTATCTATGGAAAATTGCATGCGGAAATATAGTACATTCATGCAAGCGATAATAAGATCAAACATTTATATTTAAGAATAGAGATAGTAAGAGAGAAAATGTTCTCTGTTATTTACTAAACCACAAACTTTATAGTACATTGAATGAAGCATAATTTAACACTGCAGTGTACGTTTAAATCAAGTGAAATAAATAATAGTTGGCTTCTAGAAGAGGAGAGCGGGTGTGGGGTCCTTCGCACGAACCTGGGATGATTTACTCTCTGCAGAGAACCGGGTGCTGGTGTGCTGCGTGGTCTGTCCTACAGGGGTGGCGACAGAGGGAGCTTTGGGGAAGGAGTGAGGACTGGGGGGGAAACCTTTGCTGGGACCTGCCCTACCAACTGCATCCCCAGCTTCACTAGGAAAACCGTGTATACCTTCGCCCAAACCAGACGATTGCTGGGCTGTAGTCTTACTAAAAATCTTCTTTTCGCTTGAGAATGAGGAACTTGCAAAGGACTCTGTTTTCACGGTGGACGTCGAAGAACTGGTAGCTTCTTGGAAGGATTGAGCTCGCGTTGACCGTCTTGGAAGAGTGCTTTCTGTATCAGCTACATACCCACCGTCGTCAGACTCAAAAGGCATTCTCGCGGAGTCTGCCTTCTTTTTATTCTTCGGTGATGTAGGTTTGATTTTAAAAACACTCTGAGAAGCAAAGTTTGATGACGAAGATGTTGACTCAGCTATGGATTTGCTTTTGTAATTTGGTAGGGAGTTGGTCTGATATGACGAAACTGGTTTTGAAACTCCGGATCCGAAGGCATTACTTGACGTTTGCGCTACCGGTAATGACTGCGTTCCTTGAGCAGCGAAGGTGGTATCTCGGTAGATATTTGGAGTACTTGTGGCAGAGAAGGAGTTTGATAACATATTAGTTGGTGCTGTGCTTTCAGCCGTGGAGTAAATGATGTTCCTCACGTGCACGACATTACTCGTTTTTTTCAAAGAGCTGTGACTCGGCCACTGTGTCGCTGTCGGTTTGAAACCTTCAGGTTTTGTGGTTTTAACCGTCGATGGAATAGACGGGACGGAACCTTCATATCCTCTCTGATAATACAGACCTTGTTTTTGGTTTAGAACAGATGAACCAACAGATTTTGGTCGGAATTTTGGAACCGATGCAGAGCGCATAGTAACACCCGTCTGAGGAGTTGGTGTCGTCTCTTTCGAAGTAGGGACATCGGAATCATAAATTGGAACGACGGGGCGCATGGGTCCGCCACTTTGGGGAGGAACATCAAACTGGGAGGGTGGCGGAGGTGAATTTCTCTGGATGCTTCTAGATCTTCCATCTCTTAGCTTTAGATTCAGTTGCCTGTACTCAAATGCTTCTCCGTCACTAGCACATGGTCTCCACTTGGGATTGAATCGGGCATCATAGTCACTCTCGTAGTCACTCTCAGTGAACGAACCCGCAACGAACTTTCTCGGCATTCGAAGAGGTGGTTGTTTTGATCGCACTGGAGTTTGACTTTCTCGAACAGTGAAAGGGAAAGGCTCTAAATCAGGTATATGCTTGTAGCTGCCTATAAGAGGGGCTTCAACAGGAGGGGGTGCCACGGTCTTGGGGGCAGAGGCTGGTGGGGCGGAAGCTCTCAAGCCCTGCCAAGCTGTACTTGCCTGGGCAGCAACGGGACGTTTGGGAGGTGCTGCCTGCTTGAGCACTGGGCCAGCAGCGATGTTAGTTTGAGAAGAACTCTGAAAAGTATTTTCCGTTTTAAAGTTTGAGTGTTTGGAAAGAGATGAAACATTTTCTTCCGAATAGGCAGAAGTCATAGTCGGCTGTGCGCTTGGCCAGGACGCTCTTTTCTCTTTGATTGTAACGTTACTCGACCAGAACACAGCGGGGGCTTCGAAAGATGTACTAGGTATCTGGACAGGTTCCGTGACAGGAGGTCTCTCAGCGGACTGAGATCTCGCTATCCATGTTTCTGCAGGGGTTTGAACAGGAGGCCACTTGGACGATGATTTTGTAGTAGACACAGTTTTTTTCTCACTAGTACTTGAAGCTGTATAGGTTTTACTAACACTTGTTGATGCACTTGATCTCGAAACTGAAGTTGTAACTTTTTCATGCGGAGGTTTTGTGAACGATAATTCGTTCGCAGATTCCATCAAAAATGGTGGTTTCACAGACTCAGAAGGTTTTTGCAATTGAGGCTCCATAGCTGGAGAAGTGGGGGCTCTGACTGATTTGAAGCCTTTCGCCGATGTCGATGAGAAAGGTGTATTGATCATAACTCCCGGGGGAGATTCAAAAGATGGTATGGGAGCCACGACGCTTGGAGGTACGTAGGTCAGCGTATGAGGAGACATCACTGGAGTAGGAGTCGGCGACATGACACGAGCAGGAGACATGACAGCAGCGGGAACAGGGCTCATCACTACAGCAGGCACAGGTGACATCATTCTTGTGGGAGTAGGCGACACGACACGAGCAGGAGAAGGAGACATCATGGCGGCTGGCCTGGAACTTTTCACTTGTGCAGGGGCTGGAGACATCACCCTTGCCGGAGAAGGAGACATGACTGGCGCTGGAGACATAAATTGACGAGGAGACATGAATGCTGGTGGAGGAGACATCACAGAAGCCGCTGCTGGCGGTGCAGGAGATCTGGCAGGTGACGGAAACATGATGCGAGCAGTAGCAGGAGACATCATTCTTGCAGGCGAAGGTGAGGCGACTGGAGTGGTCATCGGTGGAGGCGAGAAGGCGTTGGTAGGCGTAAAGCTTGCTGCAGGCGCAGGCAAAACAACGGGGGAAAAGGGAATTGGTTGTGGCTGAGACGCGACACTAGGAATGTAGGAAGGAGTTGGTGCCGGTGCCTGAGGAGGAACAGCCGTGCTCATCTGCATTTTCGGCCCTTGAGACTGAGATTTGTAAGCAGTAAAACTAGATGAAGAATGAGATTCGAATTTTTCGCTAACAAACTTACGGGAAGTTTGCTGGAAATCCTGGGCTTGGGTTTCAGTTTTTACGAAAGATTCCGAAGCAGGTTGGTCTTCAGCGCCAATGTGTTTTAAGTACGCAATATCATCAGCGGTTGGGGAGAGTATTCTATTCTCGGGAGGAGGCCACTGCTTGCCTAACTTCTGAGGAGCCCTATTGACCGTTGGATCCGGAACCGATACCGGCTCTGGCACTACTAAATTTTCGGCTACCTGACTATGAGATTGATGGGAGGAAAATGAGTTGGTGATCTGTTTTTGTGAAATTTCCTGAGACTGCACAGTAATTGGTTCACTAGGACTAACTACAGGAGGCCCACGTAGCACTGGTTCGGTCTTGAATTTGGGTTGTTCGGATTTTGTTTTTGGTGACACAATTTCTTGTTCGGCTCCTTCTCCCGCAGATTCAAGGAATTTTGCAACAACCCTTGGTTTCTTCTTCGGAGTAATCGATTTTGGCTTGGCACACTCCTTCTTCGCTTCGGGCTTTTCCTTTAGAATTTCAGGTCTCATGGGACCTTCAAACACCGGTGGAACATCGAAGGCAATGGGAGGAAGTGGATCTTGTCCAACAGAGACTGTCCTTAGCGGCCTCTGTTTCTCGGGAACTTTGAACACGATCTTCTTGGGAACGAACTTCTGCATGTTTGAAGAATCAGTCTCGCTCTCGTATTCACTGTCGGTAAAGGCGCCTGGAATGAACTTCTTTGGCTTCGGTGGAGGAGGAACGCTTCTGGGACGTCCAACGGGTTTTCGTTCTTCGACAGTAAATGGGAACGGTTCTAATTTAGGAAATTCTTTGGTTAAAGATGTCAATGAAGTGGATATAGTTTCCTTATTTTCCTCCGGCAAAGACACTTCTGCTGAGGCCGCCCTTTTAAAGCTGGGTGCAGCCGTCTCTTTTGTTGGGGTCGGAGTTTGTCTTGGTGTGGGGAACATTCTAATTCCTCCAGGCACCTCGTCCGGAGACAATGGCACGATGGTGTCTTCTAATCTCAAGGCAAGTTGCTTGACGGACTCACGCTTTTTGCGAGGGCGCCTGCCATCTCTGTCATCGGCTTCAGGAGGCCGAGGGGGCTTAGAAGATTCGTCACCAGACCTCACATTTTCAAAGCTACTGTAATAACCACCTTGTGATACTTGTGATGCTGCCTGAATGTCAACGGCGGGAAAACTTTCCCGTTTTTCACTATACGTTTCCTGTTTACTGATGAACGACGATGAGTATATTTTGCTCTCAATTTTCGTACTTGACAGGAAAGTTGTTGGTTCAATGAAAGAGCCAGTGTCGGTGTAGTAAGCATCCGATGTTTCCACTTCGGAACTCGCATACCCGTCGGCAAGGCTTCCAGTATTATACAAGTCATTGACAGGTGCCGGTGAAGAAATGAATCCCTCAGGTTCTCTAACGGCAAATGTCTGAGGTTCAATCGGAGCATAAACTTCAGGTTCAATCGGAGCATAAACCTCAGGTTTGATGGGAGCATAAGCCCTAGATTCGGTCGGAGCATAAGCCCTAGGTTCAATCGGAGCAGAAACATCTGGTTCAATGGCAGTTAGAAGCTCAGGTTCAATTGGTGCAAATGACTGAGGTTCAATCAAATCTAAGACATCAGGTTCCATTGGAGCTACAGCTTTCGGTTGCATTGGATAGACAATCTCGCGTTTAATTGGAGCATAAATTTCGGGTTCAATAAGAGATTCAAAAATTTCCTGTTCAATAGGACCATCTCTCTCGGGTTCAACCAGAGCGGCGAACACCTCCGGTTCAATGACTTCAACATACGCAGGTGTCACATCAGTATTCAGTTTACTTTCTTGCTCTAGTTCAAGGACTTCTTCGATTTCAAATCCTACTTTAGCTTCCGATAGCTCAGGATCTTTAGGCTTCTGACTCTCCACTTGGGGTTCCTCAACTTCGAATTGTTCCTCCAACGGATACGATAGGTCTTCCCTCGGTGGAGACGGTTCGTCAGAGTATGTTGGTGCTTCATAGTCATGAGACAACTCAGTAACAAATTCACTTGGTTGGGCTGGCATTTCGTAAACACTCTCATCAATCGTGACGGGAGCGTAGGAAATTGATATTTCATCTATCATTTCTTCTACTGGCTCAACATCAGGTAAAGGTTCTTCGAATTCGGTAACCGTTTTTTCCGTCTTTAATGAGCTTTCCGTAAATGAACTTTCCTTTATGAAGGTCTCTTTTATATCTATTTTTCTCTCCTGATAAATCTCCTCAATGCTCTCCCGAGGCAGTGAAAATTCATGTTGTAGCTCTGGCTCTGCTTTAGTATCTTCCGTCACCTCTGGTTTCGTCTCTATTGGAACTTGTTCATTTTGGATAATTTCTTCTATACGAATTGGTTCTTCGACTATACGAACATCTGCAACAACATCTTCGCTGATATTGACGGGTTCTTCGTCACATTCGGTTCGATAGACTTTTGTCTCGACGGTTTTATACTCGGATTCTTCAAAAGATCGTTTGATTTCAAGACGAGATGACTCCTCTATTTCGTGTTCTGTGATAATTTCTGTTTTTGTTGGCATTTCTGATCCACTTTGATCAAAGCGGACAGGTTCCTCAACTTCCATCATTTCCATGGACTCTTCCTCAACAGGCGTCATAACCTCGACGAAAGGAACGTAAGGTTCTTTCAACATAGCAGGTTCATGAACTACAATCCCTCCGGCTTCGAAGACTTGCATGTCCTCCTCTTCTTCGAGTTCCTCTTGCACGTGCCCAGGAGGCATTTTTCCAATCACACCAAACTCGGGAAGAGGTTCAGGTTGCAGGATGAACGTTTCGTCTGAAGGCTCCTGGGAAGCAGAGAGCAACTTCCAATCTTTGAGCGGACGCCTACTGGCCTCAGAGGCCTGCTCAGGCGTTTCTGCCAACTCCGAGAAAGCAGACAGGAGGGAGGACACTTTGTTCCTACTTATTTCCGTGATAGGGTCAATTCTAATAGGTAACATTTCCTCATCTTCCGGAGGTGGCGGAGGCCATGCCTTTTTCAGTTTGCCTGGAGGTCTACGCTCCTCTACAGATTCTACTGATGGCGGAGGTGAGGGTTCTCTATCCATAGCCATGGGAGGGACGTATTGTGGAACGGAAGGAGCGGAAGGTAGCTGAGGGAAAGGTTTAACAAAAGGTTTAGACAAAGGTTTAGGAGGAACAGCATCCACAGCAACCTCTTCTATGGCTCGTGTAATGCTCTTTACATGACCTCTTCCCATTCTCTCCGATTCGTTCTGTGCCAAGAAATTAAAATTTCCTTGTAAAATGTGGGTTCTGACCAGAAACCCAAATATATCAATTATTGTACAATGGCAGAAACTGTTCAACATTAAGAACCTTACACCCAAGAATGAGATCATCTACATAAATTACACTGGAGTTAAAACATAGTTTAATGAACCGTCTCCTTAATTGACTTTTACAGATGTGATATATTGTGTATAAGCAACAACAAGCTGTCTACCTCGTACTTTAACACTGTCTAGCACGGCGTGGCATGCACGGGATGCTATAGGGTATTATATGTATGATACAGAGTGCATGACTGTCATGAAGAAAGGTGTGATATATGGAGGAAAATGAAGCCCGTGATAGTCCAAGCATAAAATTGCAAGCAAATAAAGAAAGTAGTGGTAGTACCTTGGCGCTCCGCACACTATTGCCATACTTAGCAAAATACTGTCATGCGAACAAGTGCAATAAATAACCAAGGAAACCAGTGACGGTAACCGTAGAAAAAAGTTAGGATTTTAACATCCATATGATAACAGTAATAATATAATAATAATTATTATTATAATCAATAGGGTGCAAGTGGTGTTTAGAGCAATTGTGGTGCTGAGCAGACAGTCTTTTGCTCCCAGTGATGCCCGAGGAGTTGACAACCAGTCAGTACCTATTGTAATCAGGCAACAACAGCACCCCAATACGTAAGGCGTTCTACTGTGTGTCGTGCTGCATCATTTACCTTGGACGCGTGCTGCGCGGTGTCCGTGAACAGTATGCGGTGAGGCTGCGGAGGCGCCTGCTGCATGATGAGCTCTGTTACCATCACGTCGGCCAGGCACTCCGCCCGACCCGCAGGATTGCTTGCCAGGACACCGTAACGACCGCAGTCAGACAGGGAGACTGGGGAACAGAACCTTAGTCAGTATCCTCCGAGGCGGATCAAAGAGTATTAGCGAAGGAGAATGGGTATTCTGATAAAGGTACACCATTTGCTAACTCGGGTGGAAAAACATCTCTGGAGAAAGTTAATACCCTGGACCTTGCGACAAATCTCGTGCCCCCTTATTGTCTCCCATCAAAGACAAAAAACTACACCAAGACGCGCAGGCAGAGGGGTTCGGGTTTGTTCGATTTGAAAATCCCTCTCGTAGATGGACCTATAGTTATACACTAATTAATTATTCACTGGTGGGATTTATATTAAAGTATTATGTTACACAATAGCTACCAAATGAAATAAAATGTATCTTGGCTACGGATGAGTGCAAGGAAAGAATGTCTTTAATATGCAAGGTCAGTCGGTGCTGTTATCTAGTGAACTGGCCTGAATCCGACTGACGAGCTCAAAGAAGTTTATTCAGGCTCGTGAGTTTGTAGAGATATCGTTTGGGGGGTGATTGTATCCTGTTGTCTTTCAGGTAACAAAGGTAACCTGATCAAATTAAACATAGCTAGTCTATTAAAAATAAATCATAGCTAAACAATCAGTGGAAGGGTGCAGGGGTCGTACTCCCAACATGAAAACCTCGACCTCCTCGCCCACCTTGCTGGATGACGAGCCACTGCCTCGTGCCGTCGCTGTTGATGGCGACGCCGTCGGTGGGGTGCAAGGGGGCACCATCCTTGGTCCAAGAGATATCAGGCAGTGGAGTACCTGTGACGTCCACCTCGAGGTGGAGCCGCTCGCCGATGCCCAGCACCATTGGCTGAAGGCGCTTGCTGAACACGGGCGGGAACTGCGTCTCTGGAGGGAAGATAGAGGGAGGGGTTGGATATTGGGTGTCGCTACAATAAGAAAAGGTCTCAAGGTTTAATCCAAATCGATCTAGCTACATAACTTTTAAATTACCAGTAAATTCTAATTCCCTTGTCTGGCAGTGGAAATAGACCTGGACATCAATGATCAAATCAACGATTTAAAATTGAAGAATGAACATTCCAAATTTAGTCTAAA
>SDVV010001879.1:0-24353 GCA_016164225.1 Gammarus roeselii
TAATTATTTTTTCCTTCCCATATATATCGTCTGGTAGAGTCAAAGCCAGCAATGTTGTGTAATGGTGTTCCAACCTGTACTAATGGATGCGCACTGTCATCCTAGCCGACGCCGCTCGGTTTCAAACTTCTTCTGCGCTAAGCGACCTTAATACATTGCAATTAATGACGGGAACTCTCCGACATTCACTGCCGTGTTTGATTTAGATACTCAATACGATGTGTCACTAGTTGGAGAGCGTATGCACGATAATACCTATAATGAGGTGGGCCATAGTCACGTTGAGCGGTGATAATGTTATTTACTTATTATTATGCGGTGTAAAGGAGAGGACAACCTATCTGTGCCTGTTTCGAAGTCACAATTAGGGACTGTTTTTTATCTCTGCTGGAGTATTCAAACATGCATAAGCATATTGCTGTATTATTCGTCCCATTCTCTCACTGTTTTCATCGCAGGCGTCAAAGTGTCTTTAGGGCAACACACGACGGTTCGATCCCCGTGGTGTCGACAAGACGATCTTGATGCAATGATGGGCAGACCTTTGCCCGGTGTGAACTCTGCATGTATCAATGCCAGCACACCTCCAGCCCGGATCACTGTGGTGTAAGCCCAGTGTTTCTTGTTGTCGTGACTGGCAGATCTTAGCCCGGTGCCATCTCTGCACGTATCCTTGACAGAACACCACCAGCCCGGATGTGGTGTAAACAAGGATTTGCATTCTGCTTTTCTTGAGTAATTGTATCCTATTTACAGACTGTTACACCACGTACACGCTCCATCAGGTATTGGGACACATTGCCTTCTTTACAGCATAGGCATGTTTTGTAAACGATCATTAGGACTGCATAAGAACTCCATGACTTGTATTCTTTATACAAGGATGCAGTTCTTGTATTGGTCATCATCATGGCAGAACTATTTAAAGATATGTGTAGAGTTATTGCGTTACTCACGAGGATGAATGTTCTTATTTGCGTATATCAAACGTTGGACTAGGAGGATAAAGAGAAGGATTTTTCTACGGTGTTTTTTGCTACCAATACCAATCGTATAGTCGGCTTTCGTTGGCCGATGTGAATAAAACAAAAGTGTACCTGGCGTTCCAAAACATTTATCTGAAAATATTTATGAGTGTAATTACCAGCCCGTAACTGCAAAGGAAGGGCGTTTCTGAGGAACCAATAGCAATTTTTATGCCTGCTTTCTTTTTAGAAATGCGAACTGATTGAAGCATTTCCAATCAATACCAGCACATCCTCTAGTTCAATTCATGCTGTGCTCGTAAAGGCGTTAGATCGTTTACTCTTCGTGCGGGACTTTGGTTCGAGAGTTAAACAGAATGCTTGTTACTCCCTCGAGAAAGATCTTGCAAATTACTTTGTGCAAGTCACGTCTCTTCCGCTTTACACAAGGTATCTCAAGTTGACTCATTCCGCAGCCTTTCTTGACCTTTGCCGAGGCCTGAGTTGGCGTCTCATGAGAGCGGCGCGCGTATGGGCACTGGCTTCGCCCATCTGATAATCAGCGGGAAAGGTACTTCAGTGGAGGGTACTGAAGGAGCTCTGCGGGTGAGACTACGGAGAGGGTACTAAAGGAACACCGCCTGGGAGGGTACTGTAGGGGCTCTGCGGATGAGAGTACGGAGAGGGTACCTTACGGAGCAATATTTGAGAGTTGGCGGTGACCTCAACGCACCTTACGTAGCAATCTTTGAAAGTTGGCGGTGACCTCAACGCACCATACGTAGCGATCTTTCCACCCTCGATAGATCAACCAATTGTAATTATGAGGGAAGCCGTAGTTGAATGTATTGGCAGGAATGCTCTGTTAAACATGTTTCGAGTTAAATCATTATTGTACAATCGAGGGCTTCTCTAAAGACTCTTATTATAAATATTATTATCATTAATAATATATTACATGAAATATTATGTTGAGGGCATAAGTTTTTTATGGTGACTTCACGAGAATGAGTATTTTCACTTTATTTTATTTTTCAAAGGGTAATTTGATAATGATTGTTTCCCTGGCAAGACTGAGTTTACCTTGTCTGCTTCGAGTGCATTTAAACGGGATGACTCGTCTATTCTGGGAAGGGGAAGACGTTCACCTCTTCAGGTCACGAGACAGGCCTCAAGCAACAACCTTGAATTGAGAACAATCCTCAACGATAATTTGGATTTTAGCTTAAAATCAATGAAAATATTGAACGCTAAGCAATTTAAAAAAATAGTATATGCGAATTGATTCGTGACTCGTGTATTGGAAACAAACCTAATCATGTGTTACATAAATTTAAGCAATATTATAGCTACGGCGAAGCAGATAAAATTCAGTACATGTTTTTCGACGATATTCCCAAGTGCTGTCAAATTCTCCCTAACGAAAGTTTAACACGTACGAAAAATATCTGATATAAAACATAAAATTGATGGAACTTCGGTTCTTAGTGCGACCGCCACTCCTCTGAGGCAGCAATGGATATTTTTTAATTCAGTATTCTCATTGTCACCTCGATGCTTGAATCCATTATGGGTCAATAATATTTTATTTGATTGAGTATAAACAAGTGGTCAGTCAAATAAAAAAGGGAAAAAAACATTTTCGACACACCATCAATCAGCAGCCGGTGTGACGGTCATGGTCAACCACGTAACCATGATACACTGACGACAAGGCTGTCTGTCTCAAGTACAGTTCTTGATACCTTGATGGCATGGCTGTCTCAAGCACCGCTATTATCCCCACTGCTATACAGCGCTATATCATCAATGCAGTCAACAGCGTCACTAACAGTGAATGGTTCCGCTGCCGTTCACGTAGTATGATGACATGTAGTGTGTCTACCACTGCTTATAACGTGGTGGCGTCTGGAAGAGCGCGACCAATTCTGCAATACATGTGATGATGCACTGTACACGTTGAATAATGATCTTTATCTAGCATAGAGTCATCTACTCTGTGAACCGTCCAGCGAATATGACTCCCTTGGTCTCCTCCTTCGAGGAGTTCTTGATCCAAAAGACGGCCTATCGACCTTGGCATCAGGAAAGATGTGGGTTGCACTTGCATGACTTCTTCCAGAGGATCCGAATCTCTCGCGTTCACGTCAAGTATAAGAATAGATGGTGGGGATAGGATGGGGCGAGCTCAATTTATTGTAATGTTTCAATGAACGTGTTAACTAAGTCAGTCTTTTGATGGTTCAAATCGAACATAGAACTGAAGACCCAAATCGGTTGCATCACTCATTGAGAGACGAAAAGTGGTACGAAACAGAAAGGAACGAAGACCGGCGCTGATGAAAGAGAGGGAAAGAAATAACAACAAAAGGGTGGAAGATTAACTTAAGGGGTGGATGATTGATTGAGGGAATGGCTGAGAGAGCGATTTGTGAGGGATATGACGGCGGTGAGGTTGTTAAGAGGGAGGGTCTCCAACCAAAATTGCCGAGTCATGTCGCCTCACTTTCTCCAAGATCCCGATGTACTGACTGGCTCAGTGGACATTGCTGGCGCACTGGTGCATTGACTCAGTGCCTCAGATACCTTGCCAACCGACCACTCCCCTGCTCAAGCAGGAAGCTTGGATGACTTGAAGCAATATTGACTGCCAGTGAAGGAAAAACTTCATAACGTCATTTGCTGGGGACTACATGAACCTATTCCCTAGAACTGGTTTCTGATCTGTGTATTTCAATTCACTACTGATATGCCCTTGTCTTTTGAATGTTTTTTTTTGTAAGGAGATAATTAAAGGAAACTTGGATCAGCTGTGCATTCTTTTTACATGTTGAAGCTATTTTTTTAACTATTTTCTTGAATCAATTTTGGCCAGTTTCCTAAAGCTAATTACACCGTTTTTTCATGTACCTTGTCAGTATTGACCTGTTCCTTACCAGCATTGACCAGCTCCTTATCAGGCCTGCTCCTTACCAGCATTGACCAGCTCCTTACCAGTATTATCATGTTCTTTACCAGCATTGACCAGATCCTTACCAGTATTTACCAGATCCTAACCAGCATTGACCAGCTCCTTATCAGGCAAGTTCCTTACCAGCATTGGCCAGCTCCTTACCAGTATCAGCTTGTTCTTTACCAGCATTGACTAGATGCTTACCAGTATCGGCTTGTTCCTTACCAGCATTGACCAGTTCCTTACCAGTATCGGCTTGTTTCACGCCATCATTGACCATCTCTTTACCAATATTGGCAATTTCGTCAACAGTATTGGCCTGCTCATTAAATACTAGCCTGTTTTTTACAAGAATTAGCCTGTTCTGTACCAGTATTGGCCAATTATTCAAAAGTAATGGTCTGTTTCTAATTTAGGCGTTGTTTTCAAACTTTGTGAGTCTTTCTTAGCGGAAAATCTCCAGCAAACCTTTCACAATTTGATCAAAATCTGAGTGAAGGCTATCCAGTGACCGGTACCGTCATGTTGCATTAGAGATACGTAACGCAATGCTGAGTTCAGCCAACCAATTCATATTTTCCTTCCTCTCTGTGGTATAGACATGCTTCCTAGTACTGTGGACATGCTCTCCAACAGTATGAGCATGCTCCCTAACACTGTGGACATGCTCTCTAACAGTATGAGCATGCTCCCTAACACTGTGGACATGCTCTCTAACAGTATGATCATGCTCCCTAGCACTGTGGACATGCTTATCCAACAGTATGAGCATGCTCCCTAACACTGTGGACATGCTCTCTAACAGTATGAGCATGCTCCCTAACACTGTGGACGTGCTCTCTAACAGTATGAGCATGCTCCCTAACACTGTGGACATGCTCTCGATGTGCATGCTCCCTAACACTGTGGACATGCTCTCTAACAGTATGAACATGCTCCCTAACACTGTGGACATGCTCTATAACAGTATGTGTATGCTTCCCAACACTGTGGACATGTTTCCTAATTAGTCCAATTATTTGGTATAAAAGCAAACTGACATAAAAAATAGCGCCCATTATCTGTCCTGTCCGTCTTGAGTGAAGTTTTTGAAAAAGTATTTTATGTTAGGCTATACACTCACTCTGTCTCAAATAAGCTACGTAGACAAAATCAATTGGGTTTTCAGGTGCTCAGGAATACAGAGCATGCTCTATTAAAATTTACTGGAGACGTTGTTGATAGGATTCATGGTGGGGAAGTCACCGTTGCAACTTTTGCGAACCTTAGCAGAGCCTTCGATTGCGTGAATCATGAGATTTTGGCCTCGAAATTACAGCACTATGGAGATGGTTCCGTTGACAAGAACTGGATAAAATGTTATCTTCTCGAGTGAAAACAGCTAGTGAGTTAGAATAATCGATCATCATCAGTCAGTATAGTAGTACCGCAAGGGTCGATCTATGGGCCTTTGCTCTTCCTTTTCTTATATTCATGACATAGTAAACACTAGCGACAGGGTAACCTTTGTACCTTTTGCAGATGATACAACAGTTCATTCGACCGAAAAAATCTCAATGATACTATTACAAATATGAATAATCAATTGATTCATGGTTCAAACTGGTTCACTTGCAATAGACTGACGCTGAATATCGACATGACGCAGGTCCTGATATGTTCCAGGCTGATAATACCCATTCCTAACACACAAGTCGAATTGAACGGTCAACCGGTTGCACCTGTAGCAGGAACAATGTTTCTCAGTGTAATTGTTGATCAGAGACTTAACTGGAAAGATCACGTCTCATTTCTTGCCGGGAAATTATCGTGTGGTGTCCTTTATAAGAAAAGAAATTGTTTCACGACTCCTGCGAAAAAAAAAATGTCTTACAGCCTTATCCATCCCGTTCTGACCTAATGTGTGAACGTGTATGCTTCTACCTACAAAACGAATCTAAGACCAATCATTCTTAGTCAAAGGCGGGTCATTAGAACACTCTCACATGCTAGGAGACGTTACCACACGTCGCCTTTTCTGTCAATTGAATATTCTGCCACTGTATCACATCATTAACTTTTCCGCTGCAGTGTTTGTATGGAAAGCTTTGAATCATTTAACTTAAATTGATAAATATTTTTTTTTATTAGATATAATCCTATGTATAATCTTCGAAACAATGCGGGTTGGAAAATCCAACACAGTTCCAACAAATTTTAACTTTCAGAGCTGCTATGAATTGAAATGCGATTGAAATAGATATAATTAAGGACGGGTAGCAGTGTAGCAACTTTCAAACGGAAACTAAAACTATACCTGTTTGAAATTGTCCGAGCAGAGTTTATCGTGTCAACTATTTGTGATTCATCAGTTTTATCTAAAAGATTCTTTCATTCTTTGATTTTCCTGTTTCATATACTCGAATTTCCAATTATCTCGTTCATTTATAGATCCGTTCAATTAATACACCCATCTATTATGACTCGTTGAAGCGTTTTTGACCTGTGCATATGTACCATGTTCTGTTAACTATGCCGTCAGTTTCAAAATTTGTGTCCTCGTGCGCCAATCAATTTGTGATTAATGTAATAGACAACCTCAGGGCAGACATTTTCTACTCAAAGTTTCTTATTAAATTTCAGTTGAAACAGTAAATTTTAATGATTGAGAAACGTCTGTGACCCGAGTTACTTCGCTCACTTATATTGAAATCAATAATTCAATGTAACATTTTTATCTGTCTTGGCATATTAAAAAAAGGGAGAATAGAGAATGTCCTTCAACAATGTCCATCGGTTGGTAGGATGCAGAGGTAAACTTACTACCAAACCTTAGGTATAAGTAATATAAAGTTCATCTAAATAGCAAATGTTTCCTTCATGACAGCTCACGCTGACGAAGACTTGGTACGTATCATCTGTGTATTCTGATATTTCTGTCATCATGTCATCATACATGAATGAATTTTAAATGACAAAAAAAACATGTGGTTATGTTTCCTAACATTATAGCTATCTCATCAATCGCAATGTAACTATTCGCTGACACTAGCGGTCTGTCTCCAAGCCCCATCCGCCTATATTCGACGCCTATTGCCCCGCAATGCTCGTAGGTCCCCCCCCTATTAGGGTCACCGACAACTCACCCCTCCCACCCTTCCACATGGATCACCTAGCCATTGACACCGATACAGCCTGACACGACGGACACAGTCAGTGTCATGATGCCTATGAGGCCGCACCAGACAGAAATCGAGTGAGACGTGTTGGCCGACCAGTGAATCATCCTTCCTTTCTGATTGTGGCTTCAACATGTGAACAACAAACGAAATGCAGCGTGGCACACATGTCGATCAAAACTATATTAAACACGCCACTACAGTACTTTTGTTTACGTCAATGTAATAAAAAATGGTTATAAGCCCGAAGTTGTACTGCAATGCTTGGATAAAATGCCCATTTTCATGCGGTGCGGACTTCCCGGACTTTCCAGAATTCCAAAGGTAATTTTCCAAACACAATTATTGCGATGGCATGAGTGTGACAAAAGGCTGGAGCAGAGCAGCTTATCCCCAAATTCAATAAGATACTTCAAATAATTGGGGAGCATAGGACTTATTAGTCGATGAATAGTTTGGTACGACGAATATGTTGCGTTGCATGTCGTTGGCTGCTTATGTGTGCATGTGGCCTGAGGGTGTTCTTCCGATGATGTATTGCTTACCTAAGGTGTCCCGGTCCAACTGATGATACCTGGCTGTGCCTGAAGATGCTCCGAGTTACGTGAACCTACTTCTTGCTATTGATGATACCACAGTTCCCTTGCGGACAACTGGTTGTGTCTGAGATTGTTTCGGGTAATTGTGGAAACATCAGTTTGTGATACACAGCATGTCTAGGCGTTACACAGCACGGCCTCTGCATTACACAGCACGGTTCGTGCGTTACACAACACGGTCCGTGCGTTACACAGCACGGTCCGTGTGTTACACAGCATGGTCTCAGATACGTCTGACACCCTAAATGCTTGTAAGGCTACCTGCGGGACGCACGGCGTCCACGTAACCTGAGTTCCCTGTAATCGTGGATTGTTTAATTTTCGGGTTTCTTAGTTTTGTTATTTGCACCTCCTGTGAACGTATTTCCGAATTCAAATGTACATGTCATTCTGTGCTTTGAGTTTCCTTTCTCATCTTGTTTCCATTCGTAACATTTTTGTAAATATTTATTTATCCATTGAAATGATGATAATTTATGCCTAGACTATCGTTATTCCTAAAATGCAAGCCCTTGATGACCAAGATTTTCCTAATCAAAATTGAAATAGCTACTACCTTGACTAGCATGTTGGTGAATTTGTTACCTGAAAGCATTGCACGAATTAGCGTTTAACGAAGACCCTTGAACCAATTAGCGTTTGATAAGTACCGCTCTGTCAAATAGCGTTTTGACAGGAACCAATGATCCAGGACATCTTAAAAATACTTCCGGAACTAGTTTTTACTTCGCGGTTCTAATGCATACCCCCGAGGAGCAGCTGATATGTATAAAAACGTGGTTTTTAAGATGAAGTCTGTTAACCATGTTTTTAGCGCAGGACTACCACCAATTAATTCTATTATAAAGACCACCCTCCGGAAGCATGGAACCGTATTGAAGAAACAAGAGGGAAAGCGGATATGCAAACAATGTCTCAGCTATTATATGCTTCTATTGCCGAGGGGCCTTGGAGATGTACAAATGAACGTGGATCTGAATGAGAAAGTATTTTTTGGGGAGTATAATTAATGCCTGATTGTAGTAATGAATACAGTGAATGTTCATTCAGTTATTCAAAGACAATCTCTGAGTTAATCCTTATCCCTGAGTTAATCATTATCTCTGAGTTAATCCTTATCTCCGAGTTAATCCTTATCTCTGAGTTAATCCTTATCTCTGAGTTAATCCTTATCTCTGAGTTAATCCTTATCTCTGAGTTAATCCTTATCTCTGAGTTAATCATTATCTCTGAGTTAATCCTTATCTCTGAGTTAATCCTTATATCTGAGTTAATAATTATCTCTAAGTTAATCCGTAACTCTGAGTTAATCCCTATCTCTGTGTTAATCTTTATCTCTGAGTTAACCCTTATCTCTGAGTTAATCCTTATCTTTGAGTTAACCCTTATCTCTGAGTTAATCCTTATCTCTGAGTTAATCATTATCTCTGAGTTAATCCGTAACTCTGAGTTAATCCGTAACTCTGAGTTAATCCCTATCTCTGTGTTAATCTTTATCTCTGAGTTAACCCTTATCTCTGAGTTAATCCTTATCTTTGAGTTAACCCTTATCTCTGAGTTAATCCTTATCTCTGAGTTAATCATTATCTCTGAGTTAATCCGTAACTCTGAGTTAATCCGTAACTCTGAGTTAATCCCTATCTCTGTGTTAATCTTTATCTCTGAGTTAACCCTTATCTCTGAGTTAATCCTTATCTTTGAGTTAACCCATATCTCTGAGTTAATCCTTATCTCTGAGTTAATCCTAGCGAATAAAAAATAGGCCAGCGTGCAAGTATGAAACTTGGCGTTCTCTGCAATGTTACGTATCCAAAAATGCACCTTAATTTCAGTCCAACTTAAATAGTTTGGCCAATGCGTTATCTGTAAACAAACTTTTTTTGTCAATCAATCCGATACACAGTCCGGGCGACTGTACCCTGCATGGCTATCATTCTGTTCATAAGTTAAATCATTCGAATATGCTCTGCTACCAGCAAGATTTTGATAAATTAGGCCTACTTTGTACCTCTAACATATACAAAGAAAGAAAAATCATATAACAGGATTGTTCTTCTGAGTACTACTCCCAAATCGCTGTAGCATAGACGGTGCAGGTCAGGGTACTACTCCCAAATCGCTGTAGCACAGACGGTGCAGGTGGGGAGAGTGTGTCACCGCTGAAGCGTCTTGCCCACCTGTTCCCCTGCCCCGTTTGATCAGGGAAAGCTGTCAGCCGCGCCACGCCTGGCACGAAATACCACAGAAGAAAGCAGGGAGACGGTTCAGTGAGGATACCTCGGTGGACACTCCTAAAGGGCGGACTAGGGTACATAGGGAAACTTAGGGGAGGGATGAGAGAGAAGCCTTAAATGGAGGACCCTATCAGGGAATTAGCCAGGCGGCATAGGGGTGTCTGCTATTATTCATTCACTTGAGGTCCAAAAATATGAAGAAATGCAGATGAAATGTCAAGAGCCGGGTTATATAAGTCTATTCGATAATCAATGGCATACCGGCCCTCTCTCCCATTGGGGAAATTCTGGCTACGCGCCTGGATCATGTGATGGGAGCTAATGGAGAAATGTAAAGAAATGGGTGAAAAGTGTCGGTTAGGAAGATGCCGGTGAAACAGACATGGAAGAGAAGAAGCCTGTGATTGAGAAACAGGTCAAGGGAAAGCGAACGTGCTGAGATTTAGGTGAGGACAAATGGGTAAAGAGGAGGCGGATGTGGAAAGAAAGAAAGAAAAATCTGTTTGATGTCCGGATTGAGTGACGCAAGTTCATTGAGTTAAAAGGATTTCGTTTGTCAATGGATGTATCGGGTGAAGATGAACATCAATGTCTCCGTACAGATACAGATACAGACGCAGGACTAAATACCTCAGAAGGAGGGTGGACCTACGACAAGACGCATCTCACACTCTTCTCATGCACACACACACACACACACATACCGAGCCTTAGCCACTTAGCTATGAAGGGTCAGACCAGGACCCAGCAACATACCCTTTGGGTCAGGATTGAGGTCCGGTATCAGTGTCAACAGAGGGGCTTGACAGCTTTCATTAGTTTATCCCCGCTGCGTCATAATTGTCAGACCCTTCTTCACCCACATCCATCCAGCTTCACCTACGCCTATCCATTGCACGCTTTCTCACTACCTCTACACAGATGTGTCTCCTTCCTAACGTTTATTCACGACGTATACCCAACCTGACACTGGTTTACTTCTTGGCCTGCGACCACTCACCTCCGATTTCAGCACCCGTTCCACCAATCTCCCTTCATCCATCATATTCATGTGTCCTTGGCTTCAGAACATGTGAATTTACTTTCACTCCTACTCCTTCACTGTCATTGATCTGATTCAAACAACGTTATAGTTAATAATAGCTCTCAGCGCCACTTTGGCCATGCCTCTGAAACACGTCACAGCCCAAAAAAAAAACAGTTTGCTATCGATCCACTCATACAACTTTCTCCTGGCTGCCATACCCAACGTCCTACTACTCATTACACTGCTCAGCGCACCCAACATTTTCACTCTGCTTTCACTTCAATTTCACCTGTTTCCACTAGTTCAGTCTTCTCCACATAAGAACCTGGGTACTCAAAACACCCCAATTCCTCCGTTACCTCTTCACTTAGATTCTGTTCGCATCGCTATTCCTCGAATAGCGACACAAGCCAGCACAACTTCTTATTCAAATTTGACACCAGCGCCGTATTATCCGCAAACAAAAACTGCCACAACTGTCACCAACGCCCATTTGCTATGAATAACTTGAAACCTCTACCCATTGCACTCACATTCATCTTCCTGACTACACCGTCCATAACGAGATTGTACTTCCAGAGAGGCATTAAGCAAGCTTGTTTCAGTGTTGCTTTCAATTCACACCAGGCACTCACCTCGCTCCCTAATCTAATACATTATCTGCTGTCAACACAGAAACTCTGTTCCGCTCTCGAATTGATTTCCGCTCATTACATACAGCACCCTTTACAACGTGTCCCTGTCTGGCCTATCAAAAGCCTTTTTCAGATACCCAAAAGCCCAGAACACATCCTTCCTTTAACAAGGTACTTCTCACAAACTTGTCTTACAGGAAAAAATATAATCAGCACACCCTCCACCACTTGTACAGGCACACTGTTCTTCACCTATCTCATCATTTGTACGGTCTTTAATCCTCTAATCCCATACAACTTCCAAACCACACACAACAAACGGATACCCTTGAGTATTTTTATCTCCTTCTCACATATACAGCTAAACAATGCAAGCACTGTGCCACGCAATCGGCACCACGCCCGACACAAAACACAGATTCAGTAGCCTCACACGCCATTCGATTTCGGTAACTCCGCCCCTCCTTAGGCACTCAGTCGCAACGCCGTCCAACCCAGGGTCTTTCCCTGCTTCAATCACCTTTACCTATTGCTGCAACTCTTCTTCAGTAATGTTCGCAACCACTCTCGCTCACAAAACCGACACACTTGCACCACCACCCTCATCAACAATGTCATCCACAACATTGAACAACTCCTCAAAATAATCAGCCCACCTTGTCTGTACATCGAATTTCTCCAACAACAACAGATAGTTTTACATCTTTCACCAACTCCTCCTTCCGTTCTTCCTTGAAATCACCCTCTAGACCTCTTTCCAGAAAATCTTTTGTGTTTTCATCACCACCCGCTTTTTTTCCTTCTGGCTGCGGCAATACCACAATAAGGTCCATCAATCCACACTTGAATAACAATCAGACAGGTCTCAGAGTATTCATCCACTTAGAAGACCATCATTACAGCGCACTTGTACCTAAACAGAAATTCTTACACTCCCCCAAAACGAACAGTGCATCAAGTGATGAAAACTTTTGCTCCAATGAATTCACCGCCCTGTAAGATGCACCTGACACCTGCATCTATATAGAAGACTCACCAGACAGCGTCTCCAAAACCCAGGACCTCGTTACAAGCAGCACTACGGTCATCGACAGAAACAACACAAATCGAAGTAATAGTCATCGTAGAGCACCCGTGCACATGTGACTAGATTGTAATCGGGCCCCTCACGAGGTGGGCGACAAAGCAAGCAGGCCTCGACCAAAAGACAAGAACCTCATAAACATAAAACACATAAACGTGCTAAGTCTCTTGTCTAAGCTAGACCAGATTAAATTGATGCTAAGGGATGCAGATGTGGATATACTCTGCCTTACAGAGACATGGCTGGCACCCAGCATAGATAGCAACTTCATTCATATGGATGGGTATGAACTGTTTAGAAAAGACCGAGGTAAAAGAGGAGGCGGTGCTTGTATCTATGCGAGAAATGAGTACACAACCAGGACATTGAAAACGGGTGGATGTGGAGACGAAGTGGACGATGTTTGGATTACCGTCCAAGTAAGAACAACTAAATCTTTTATTGTCGGGGGCATTTACAGGCCACCCAAAGCCAGCAACCAGTGAATCAGCCACATAGAATCCAATCTCCAGACATCAGCTACTTTGAAGAAGAACATGTGCGTCTTAGGAGATTTCACTGACGATCAATTAAAATTTAATAAATTTGGCCCAATAATAAAAAGATAAAAACTTGAGCAACTCATTGAGGAACCAACTAGAATCACGAAGGACAGTAGCTCATTCCTCGATCTGATAATTACAAACAATCGATCGTCTGTCATAAGCACCAAAGTTTGTGAGTCACTTGCCGACCATCAGGAAATAAGCTGCCTGATCACAGTACACAAAGAAAACCGGGTACCAGTCATCCGGACGTATAGAACAAAAGAAACTTCTTACGAGATTCATTGAGGCAAGAGCTTTGGAACAGAATCCCATCCCCTAACAACATGAGCAACACGGACAACGTGAATATTTAAGTGGCCATCTTCGCAGACACATTCTCAGCAGCTCTCGACACTGTAGCACCAATAGTTACAAAAAAAAATAACTCGCCCTCCAGTCAGCTGGATGACTCGTGAACTTAAGCTGGAAATACAAAACCCAAAATATTTTCAAAAGCTTCTGAAAGATTAAGCTAACAAAACTGGTGATAGAAGTAACACATATTCAAATAGCACGGATTTGACCGATGAATCGCGTGTTTTAAATGTCTTGTGAGTGGTTTGCCAGCCGATGAGAAAGCACGTAAAAAACTTGATAGGCAAAGCAGAGAGAGATGCGACCTTGCTGAATTGTAAAAAGCAAAAAAAAAACGAAAAAGACTTGGAACATCCTTGGAAATATTGTACCCCACAAGAAACCAAAAAATAGTCCTCAAATTATGAAAATCCAGAAGAAATAGCAGAATCATGCAATGAGTTTTTCGCTAACGTAGGGAAGCACACATACGAAGAGGTGATGAACGAACACAACAAAACTTCCTAAGTTAGTGACGCATAAGCCAACACAGTTCACAATCCCATCTCATAATGACTCATCCACCAAGAACGACCAAATGTGGACACCGAGCCCGGTAAGCAGGCTAGAAATTGCTTCGGCTATTTTCGCACTTACAGTACCTCAAAGACGGGTTACAATTTATTTTGCCATGTCTCCAGCTGCTCATCAACACATCCATTGTAACAAATATCTTCCCTCAAAATTGGAAACACGCGTTAATCAAAGCTATCCATAAAAAAGGGCGATAAATGACCCTTCAAATCACAGACCCATAAGCCTCCTACCAGTAATTTCAAAAACCCTGGAAAAGATCATTGCCCGTCAACTCCTTGATTACCTAGAAGAGGCGAAACTAATAAAAAAAAACAGTATGCATACAGACGGATGACCTCTACTGAAGACGTGCTACTGAAAATCTCCGAACTCGTATACAAAGCTATAAACGAAAATAGTCTATCATTTCTCGTGCTGCTGGGCCTCTCTGAAGCATTTGATAGTGTATATCACGATATTTTGTTGCAAAAACTGCTACAGCTGAACATCCAAACACCCTGGTTTGAAAGCTATCTCAGGCAGCGGTCCCAAACTGTTGTGTTAGATGGAAAAATCACATCTCCTCCAAGACAGGTAAATTTCGGGGCTCCACAAGGATCGATTCTCGGACCGGTTCTTTTCCTTCTGTTTATCACTGACATAAACTGTGGAAACCCTCTCGACAATGCCAGAATGACATTATACACGGACGATGTTCAATTGCTGTTCGTTAAACCAGCAAACGAATTAGAAAAGCTGAAGAAGGATGCAGAAATAGCGCTGACCCACATAAATAATTGGTATACTTCAAATGGGCCTAAAGTTAATGCAAGTATAACACAGTGCATTATTCTGGGATCCAAAGCAAATACACGAAAATTTTTGCTGTTGACTGTATGGGCGCAAAAATCCCTCTTGACAACAAAGTCAAAAGTCTGGGGATGTGGCTTGATCCCTGTATGACCTGAAGACATCACGTTGAAAAGCTCTGCTCCAAACAGAATGGTACACTCATGTTTCTCAGTCAAACAAAGAAACAACTCGACTTCAAGTCCAGACTTCTCGTAATCAATGCTCTGATTTTTTCACATTTAAACTACTGCTCCATCATTTGGGGTAAGTGCACAGAAACATTACTCTCAGACATTCAACGCAGTATGAACTTCACCGCAAAAGAAACTCACGATCGGAACTTTAGAAAGAGCGATCACGAGACACCAATTCTAAAGAAACTTGGGTGGCTGAACATCCAGGAACGACTGGAATTGAGCGAAGCAGTACGAGTCTTTAAAATTCAGAACAAGCTCTCCAACTCGAAAAGCGACCCATCAACGATCAACACGGAATGAAAATAACATTGACACCGAGTTCAGAAGAACAGAGATTGGGGCCAAAGCTTCCACTATTTCAGTTCCAAAGAGCTTCAACAAACTACCAGCTGACATTCAAAATTGCGCAACCGTATCTTGTTTCAAGCAGAAATGTACCATTCTATTGCGTGCCCGCAGACAGGGGCTGGCAGAGTTGAACAATCGATGACGATTAACGCAAAACTGGTAACGTAAAACTATATTTTCCAGCTCGCTCAGACCATCAACACTACCACCCTGTCAACAAAACCCTAACATAACCTCACATACTATGTTTCTCTGATCTCTCTTCCTATTTGTCTTTGTACAAATAGTAGCTGCCAATTCAAACACGGCTGCACTGTTGCAGAATCTTGCAATTTCACCTCAGCGTGCCCTGTCCCTATTGACTTGACTTCGCATTGTTCTGGCCTTAAAATAAATTATCTGTGCCTTTGAGAACAATTGTTTTATATGCGATGTAGATATATATGTTTCTTCGTGCTTACGGTGTGTACTCTGTTACCAGCTTACAAAAATACCACACTGGTTGGTGTATGAATGCATTTATTTTTCTTATTTGTTTACTATGCCAGTGGTTCTCTAACTCACATAGATCCACCCATACCGTCGCATTCTTTGATATTCAATTGATTAGGCTGTGGGTCTGAATAAAGAACTCATACTAATTACTATGCAAAAAATATCAATGTCAAATAGAAACATCTTATTTCATAAGGATATAACGCACACTTGTTGGGACCTCAAACCTACCATGATAGCCCATCCGTCGTACCACGTTACAGAGAGCTTATTGTTCCACGAGAATTACACACCGCGCGAGCACGAGGAAACTTTTTGTTTTGTGGATTATAATGATGCTATTTTTTCTGTTTTATGTTGTTTTTGTTTTGTCGGTGAATCTCTGTCTCACATAGACCCAACCATACCGTAGCATTCTTTGCTACCCAATGAATTAGGCGTATAGCTGAATTAGCTATTCCCACTCTAATTAACTGTTATATAAAAGATCCGAATGTCAGAACGGAACACCTTATGTCAACGAAATACAGTGCATATTTATTGTGTACATTAAAACTTGACCCAGACAGCTTTCTCGTCGTGACATGTTTCGGCAAGAGTTTTGTTCGTATGCTCAGCTAGGAAAATGAAATGCCTCCCACCGCTCGCCCACAGCTTCAATTACTCAGTTACAGGTTCTTATCTTGTTCATTTCACCAATCTTAGATATACTATGTAGAAATTGATTGTTAAAAGAATAACACACCATCTGTGTATGAAGTAGATTATTCCCTCTCTAGTTGTCTTAGTACACCACCTACATCTCTTGCAACCACTCGTAAAGCTCTCCTCTTCCACACCCCCACCATTTTAACTCCATCATTCCACAACTCGCAACCCTTCCTCCTACACTCTTCCACACAGCTCACACCACACACAATTTTCTCTCATCTCAACAACACATCTCTGAACATGTTTCCACAACATTTCTCTGCCTTTCCCTCTCACACTGTATTATTCCTCATGAAACGCCTGCTGGAAAAGAAACTTCTCAGCTCTGCTTTTCACATCCAGTTATGTATGGGACTACATGAACTGATGCATAGAACTGGGCTCCTTCCATCTTGAATGAAACACGCCCAACACACCCTTTAAACAGTCCCCACCCAAACACTGAGGGGGTTCAGTAGTCAGGGCATGTTCCTTGGAATTCAACGTCTTACTGATTGGTGAGCCCAACGTTGAGCACCTCGTAGTGCTTACTCCGTGTTTTGAGTAGTGGATTATGAGTATGGAGCAATAAACTATGCGTATTGAATCTAAACCTACATGTTTTAAATTTAATACGAGGGATATTTTTTATTTGTGTAGATTGTGAACCAACATTCGGTCAATGCTAAATTATTCAAAGTTTCTGTACAGAACTTGTCATTCAAGTAATATCATCAAATAATGGAGCCTGTCTTAAACACTTTTTCATTTGAAGTCTTACATGTTTGAATATTTCATTCAATTATTCAATCACTTCTAAGAGGAGTTAGAAATTGAACAAAGGTATACCCGATTGTGTAAGACCTAACCCAGCAATGAATGTAACAGCTACTCGATCTAGAACTTAATGATATAATTTTTAGTGTGCAGTGTTGATGGCCTGAGTTGCTAGCCGCATACTCTTCTTAGAGTGCCTATTGATAAACAGACAACCAGAATTTCCCCAACATGAAACCAAAATATTCTTACTGAATCAATCTTTGCTCATGTCTGAACGAAATGAAAACATACTCTAACTGAAGAATAATTTCAAGATAATAATGAATGGGCAGTTTCTCTTGGCAATAAATGAACATCGTTTCATGACTGGTTTGCGAATTAAAAAAAATACCTTCTTAAAGCTTAAGGTCAAATGAAATGGAAAACGGGTTGAATGTTTTGCGTTGGAGTGACAATTTAGACTGGAAGCTTCTTGAAATAGTAAAGAGGGTTTTAATATGACGCCATAGAGAATTCGAGCAATAGTGTATGCATAATTTTTGGATTTACCACTAACAAATCAGGCCAGGCTGCTCATGAGACGCTGGAAAGTAAGACAGATGCTTTTTATTATTAAATAGAAAATTCATATATCATTGGCTTTCCTCCAGTTAACTGCGAATTGTGATTCATTTGAGTGCTAAAAATTGTAAGAAAATGGGTGGTCTGGCATCGTCTTGATGATTCACAATATCAATTCATTTCGCCTCTAGAAACGAAATGGGTATCATTGTGGCATTTTTTACCAACCAAAGCGCTCTCACTCGTCCGTCTGCATAGAAATTGCTATAAATCACTGCTCTGACCATTATTCTCTAGGAGACTTCTTTCTCGGAAACGCAGTCCATTATATCGCGATGGACTGTGTGTTTTATCCTACGCACAACCGGGCTAGCGTGAGCTACGGCGACACGCATTTTCTCCCTCGACATTTTACTATCAAACCTGCATGGATTTCATTGATAGGGTAGGGCCACAAATATTCACTTAGCATGAATTTATATCATAATATACAAATATTCCGACTCGAACTATTACGATTATTCTTTCATGATTATAATTGGATAATTCTCACACAGAGCAAGCAGGTGGGCAAAACACCTTCACTAGTAACATCGTCTCAGTAACTTGTCTGACTTCCTCTAGCTAGATTTGGTAAAAATGTATTAAAAATGCTTTCAGGTACAGAATTCACACCCATGCAGCTCTCTTCCCTGTCAGGATGGACCGTGCCTATTGGCCAGCCGGGTCCGTCTGTAGAGCCTGTCAGGAGAAAGCAGCCCTGCCCGGGCATACCCGGCCTCATGTCACAGCGATTCCTTGGATGTCATTTCCTGAGGAATCCTTCCGAGCCACGCTTGTTCTTTAGTATCAGGTACCATCGGAAGGAACGGATTGCTAAATTGACGTAATTGCTGAATTAATGGCAAAAAAAAATCTGTAAATTAAACGATTTTAATATATTTGAAGTCTTGCGTTCTTCAAGAGAAATATGTATGTAACTATTTTGTTTCATGGGTGTTCCACAGTCAAAGCGTTTTATTAAAATAATGGGTAAGGGTAAACTTACGGAATTCGCACTGGTTTCATGCGCCGCATTTCTAGGCTACAGTTGTTACCATTAAATTTTGACGTCAGAAGCACGAGATGAACTCATCGTATGGAGCCCAACAATTGTTCCCGTAGTAGTTTCATTGTTTTGACGCCGAGACAGCATGGCAGCGAAGCAGCCTCCGATCCGTTAGGATAAAGAGAGCCAACGGTAAGCGGTGTTTAGTCGGCATGGCTAGATTCAAACTCACAGCGACAGTAAAGTCAAAATGCTGATTCAAAAAGTAGATTGTGAGTACAATCGAATTTATTTATTTGTGTCCTTATTTTCAGTTCAAAGAAGTAGCATTAAATTTGATTTATTACTTTGAAAAGCGTTGCCACAAGCTTATTTAGATCCTCGTGATGATGCTGCCTATTTCCATAGAAGCTAGTCTGTCAGTCGACATTCGGCAATGAACAGGTAGTAGCGCTTCGAAAACATTAGATCCCTGAAACACCGATCTTACTATTTCAAAATGATTCAATTCTAAACCATCTTCATGTCAACCACATTTTGAAACGAACATCAACGTGCGACTTCTGAGTGTCTGAAGTCAAGCATGCACGTTTCACCGTTGAACACCCTGAACATATTCCTAGGTATGAACAGTTCTTTAACTGTGTTCATACGTGTATCTCTTCCCAGTTTTAGCCCTGTCATCCCCATCAGCCACCTGAACATCTCCCGGACTCATCACCTCCTCCTATTACCTTTCATCTTTTCATTCAAGCCTCGCTAGCTCTTTAGGTCATCATAACTTATGATAACTGCCATCATGTTCCTCGTCCGGCTTTCGTACGTCCTGCGTGACGTCGCAGAAGGTAAACAAAACAAGTTGTCGTACAAACCGCGCGCCAGGCATTGAAAGTGCTTGCGTGCCATTGGAATGTTTTCAATCAGTTCGTCTGTTCAAGCTTTCAAATATTGGGTAGTACGGTTTCTATAACACATGTATGCAGTATTCGCACTTTGTGCAATGTAAACATAGTTTAATTATTTACGCTTCCACACGAGAATCACAATCCACGTCCATGAATAAATGACACGCAAGTTTTACCAGGTATACGTAAACGATGCAAGTCAATACTCTATCTATATTTGATGCATGAAGAAGCAAGCCATTCCAAGTGTATTGTGGCGGGCGTGATAGAGCATATCAAGATGATATTCAGATACGCAGGCTGGCGAAAGTGGCGGGCCCCAAAGCGTGTCAGTGCGCCTCTAGCTCTGATGGTCTGTTGTCGGAGTATGTAGGCCTTTCGTTTGGACGGTTTTCTCCCTGATTCTTATCTCGCGCTCGGAAAATAGCCTTTTGTAAAAAGACGTGAAAGCATAATTTTGCGGCATTGTTCGCCTGCGTGTCGGCGTAACAGAGCAAATGACGGCCGCGAAACGGTGCTGTAACGACGGTCATGGCCAGTAAGAAACGGCCTCACTACTCGACGGTGTTGGCCGGTGAAAAAAAAGAGTCTAGTACGACGGTCATATCCATGGGAAAGTGCAGAGGGCATGTGTTTGAGTAAGTATTCACCAAAGTGCGCCAAATTTACAAAAAATCGCCGTTGACCATTTGATATGATCGATAGAGTACCCGCAACCGTATGCGAGGGAAACTGCGAAGTCACACGCCTCTAAAAAATCGTAAATGATTGGTGTTGTTGTTAGCATAAATTGTACATTGTACAAAAATTGTGAGAGGGCAAACATCTTGGCAATACACTTAGCGTAGATGTATGCACTAACATGAAAGCACTATCAGTTACATATTGATCACCACATGATGTACCGGTCGCAACATGAAGTGAATAATAAAATGATGCGAGAAATAAATACAAATCAAGCATATGGAGGTGTTATCACGCCCACCATATAATGTTAAAATGCATGCTTTCACATCGCCAGCAATTGGAGCGTCACATAGGAATAATATCGAGGGCTGATCGGTCAAAGAACACTGAAGCATCACGCCTCTTCCTCTGTATTCCAATGATGGTAAATCACGTCTATGCAATGAACGAGTATGCATTATAGCTACTAGTATTGTAACAGGAACAATGGGTGTGCACAGAAAACAGGCAGGGATGGACAGAATAATGAACTAAATACATGTTCCCATTACATTGTCCGACTTCAAGGATGCAATTTTTGACAAAGTAGTTGAAAACATTTTTCGATTATGTATTTTGCTCTCATGAAGCTGTAGCTGAGTTCTTTCCTGCTTTATCAGCCTGTCTGTGTGTCTCGAAGCAACCATCTGTGAGTCTCAAAGCAACCATCTGCGTGAAGACTACTCCTTGCAGTTAAGATAGATACAGAGTCAGTCTCTTGAGCGGCACCTGACTAGTCAGCCTCTTGAGCGGCACCTGACTAGAAAGCGTGAAGGCTGATGCATGGCGCGCTTTACCGTCTGTGTTGTGTGTGTTTGTGGGAGGTTGCCAATGGGGAGCTCGCGCAACACATCTTCATCAGCGTGAAGCAGCCCTCTATCAGATACACACACAGTGTGAACAACAGCGTGGTACGTCATCTCTTAAACTGGAACACACTGAAAGCAAATCAATACGAAGTGCGTGCTGCAGCAACCTTATTCAGCAATATGTGCGTGTGATCGTAGGCCGGCCGTCACTGAAAGTCAACCAACCATTTCACGCTGAAAATTAATAACAGTAAATGGGTTAATTACAATTGGTGCCGTATGATATTTGAAGGTTCAATCTGGCAATTAAATGGTAGTGTTGATCAATAGGAAATAAGTCAAAAGCCTGGTGACAAGGACACTATTTATTTGCATTTTTAAACGAACGCTGATGATCGGCTCTTAGATGGTAGCTGATAAGCATACAACATCAGTGAACGCTGATGATCGGCTCTTAGATGGTAGCTGATATGCATACAACATCAGTGAACGCTGATGATCGACTCTTAGATGGTAGCTGATATGCATGCAACATCAGTGAACGCTGATGATTGACTCTTAGATGGTAGCTGATATGCATACAACATCAGTGAACGCTGATGATCGACTCTTAGATGGTAGCTGATAAGCATACAACATCAGTGAACGCTGATGATCGATTCTTGGATGGTAGCTGATAAGCATACAACATCAGTGAACGCTGATGATCGACTCTTAGATGGTAGCTGATATGCATACAACATCAGTGAACGCTGATGATCGACTCTTAGATGGTAGCTGATAAGCATACAACATCAGTGAACGCTGATGATTGACTCTTAGATGGTGGGTGATATGCATACAACATCAGTGCAATAAATGCAGAATTGCCACGTTTTGATTCCAAAATTCTTGAAATTAGATTGTACGTATTTATGTATATTTATATAAATACAATCATTCGCCACTACTTGTGTTAGGTATCAACCTTCATATATACATACAATCATTTGCCCCTTCTTGTGTTGGGTATCAACCGTCATATTTACTTACAATCATTTGCCCCTTCTTGTGTTATGTATCAACCTTCATATATACACACAACCATTTGCCCCTTCATGTGTTGGGTATCAACCTTCATATATACACACAATCATTTTCCCCTTCTTGTGTTAGGTATCAACCTTCATATATACACACAATCATTTGCCCCTTCATGTGTTGGGTATCAACCTTCATATATACACACAATCATTTGCCCCTTCTTGAGTTGGGCATCAACCTTCATATATACGTACAATCATTTGCACCTTCTTGTGTTGGGTATCAACCTTCATATATACATACAATTTGGTATCAACCTTCATATATACATACAATCATTTGCCCCTTCGTGTGTTGGGTATCAATTTTCATATATACATACAATCATTTGCCCCTTCTTGTGTTAGGTATCAACCTTCATACATACATACAATTTGGTAGCAGCCTTCAAAAATGCATACAATCCCAATGCATCGATTTTGAAACCCAAGTACGTAACTGCGACAGTTGTTGCCCTGATGTGTAATCCTGCAAAGACACGTTTATGGACACTCAACCATATAAGTGTTTGTCCCAACATGCAAACTCTCGTCCCATTCAATTATTGCAATTAAGTGTGTTGTCACATTTGAAGCCAACAAGGAGTACGATCAGGTGACAGACAAAAGTGTGAGACTGGACGGATAAGGTATTATATCAATTCCATACGTATTGAGTTGATTAATTTTTTCTTAGCTCTCATGCTACTGGTGAGGTGCTAGCTTGATAGTCGCAGGGGTTCTCAGTGTTTCGATGGGCCCGCATAAAGTGTCTCTGACACCAAGTATCTGTCCCCACTATCATATCAAGAGTATACTAATCTGTTACTTCTGTTGTTTTACAGACTAGCGGCCGTCGAGATGAGACTACAGGGGTTAGCGACTACTGTGCTGCTATTGGCAACGGTGAGTACTGGGACTATGACTACTGGGGTTAGCGACTACTGTGCTGCTATTGGCAACGGTGAGTACTGGGACTATGACTACTGGGGTTAGCGACTACTGTGCTGCTATTGGCAACGGGGAGTACTGGGACTATAACTACTGGGGTTAGCGACTACTGTGCTGCTATTGGCAACGGTGAGTACTGGGACTATGACTACTGGTGTTAGCGACTACTGTGCTGCTATTGGCAACGGTGAGTACTGGGACTATGACTACTGGGGTTAGCGACTATTGTGCTGCTACTGGCAACGGTGAGTACTGGGACTATGATTACTGGGGTTAGCGACTATTGTGCTGCTACTGGCAACGGTGAGTACAGGGACTATGACTAGATTAGATTAGATTAGAGTAAGGAAAACAAACGAGCACGAGTGCTCATGTCGAGTGTTTCCTTGAAAGAAGAGTTGGGGATAGTCAACGGGGCTTTAGAAATTCACGCACACATACAGGAAAAGGAAGGTTGTAAGGACAGAAAGAGAAGGACCACCACTACCATTACCTCTACCTGCTACTACCACCCTGCTACTACCCGGGGCATTGCAGCCCCGGAGAAAAAAAGGTCGAGTGTCAGATTGACAATTTCAGGAACGGGGCGAACAAGAAGCGAAGAGAAGAATTCAGGTTCCAGGCGGTCGAATCTCACACGGTCGAGCAGTGACGGCCACGCCCATATGCTCAGCAGACTCATACTTTTTCCTCGAGCGCATGCCTGTCGGCTTGCCCCAGAGGTTGGGTCAGAAGGACTCCAACTAGGTATTGAGTCTAATTCGAATGAGCAATGGGTATTTAAATTTTGACAAGTATGTGAACATTTGAAGAGAGCA
>SDVV010001880.1:0-24352 GCA_016164225.1 Gammarus roeselii
CCCTTTAGAAAACCCACAAAAAGTTGATTTGAGTTTGTTGGAGATCGCCGACCGTTGTGGGCTTACTGTATCCCACGATCTCTTGTTGCACCGTACCACACACCCACTCGCGTTGAGACCGTCGTCAAACTGAGATCGTCATCATATTGAGATCGTTGCCAAAACCGAGATCATCGTCATCAAACCGAGATCATCGTCATCAAACCGAGATCATCGTCATCAAACCGAGATCATCGTCATCAAACCGAGATCATCGTCATCAAACCGAGATCATCGTCATCAAACCGAGATCATCGTCATCAAACCGAGATCATTGTCATCAACCTGAGTCGTCACCATAAAACTAGGATCAGGGCCATCAAACTAGGATCGTCGTCATCAAACTGAGATCGTCATCAACCGACTGAGATCGTCTCCAAAATCGAGATCCATGTCATCATACTCGTATCGTCGTCGCCCTAACTGCGTCAACCCAACGTCACAGTAAGCTGCCGTGTCGGCGTGAGACGCGAAAAAGATGCGACATTAATCATCACATCGTGACACACGATGTGTATGTGTGCCAGCTTTCGAGATCTGGTGCGACGCGTCGGACCTCTCGACTCTACCCAACAAAGCTCCCTTTAAGTAACCCACTACCTAATTCAAAGGAATTGTTTTATTATCTCAAGATATGTTCCATGTGTATTTAGTATGTTACTAAAATTTCATATGAGTGGCTGTCAATTAAAGTTATGGGTCTCACACGGTGGCGCTTGCTTGTAATATTATGTTCACTGCGCGAGTTTTGTTGAGTTTATTTTTGTTCGAGACCATTTCGAGTGAGTTGTCTTGTTTCACTCGCGCTGCCAAACTTCTTGTTCAGTCTCTGATCAGCTTACTAATAGTATATTTTGTTATCTTATCACTGAACTTATTGTAATATCCACTCCTCATCTCCGACAGTTGATTTAGGCACACTGCATGTTATAGCACCCGTGCAGTGATTGTATGTTAGGCTGTCTAAGTCTCCCTTGAGGATAGGGCTACCCGTAAGGCATGAGACTGTGCGCACTGAAAAGGCTGCCATTCTCGCCCTTTACTCACGCATCAAGAAGAGACCAATTTTACTGGGTAGGCGCTTGGCTAGGTGACCAGGCGGTACAAAAGGTCGCAGGCGCTTAACTGGAGCAACCTCTGAGAAGTGGGCGCATTCATTAAATAAATAAAATTTATTTTTGAAGTGGTACTGGTGTGTATTAATAGCATTTAGTAAAGCGTACTCGTGAATTGGGTAGTGCAACGCAGTGTTGCCGCGAGTGCCTGGTTTGAGCTATGACCTTGGCAGTGGCATGGCGCCTGTGTCATTGCAGGCAGCAGCAGGCACAGCAGTGTTGCCGGAGTGCTTGGCTCGAGCTATGACCTTGACAGTGGCATAGCGTCTGTGTCATTGCAGGCAGCAGCAGGCACAGCAGTGTTGCCGGAGTGCCTGGCTCGAGCTATGACCTTGACAATGGCGTAGCGCCTGTGTTATTGCAGGCAGCACCAGGCACAGCAGTGTTGCCGTGAGTGTCTGGCTCGAGCTATGACCTTTACAGTGGCATAGCGCCTGTGTCATTGCAGGCAGCAGCAGGCACAGCAGTGAGCATCGCAGCAACAGATCAGCGACAGCTGAGAGAGGCGACAGACAGGGAGTATGAAACACAGATCTTTAACCGCGAAGAGCCGTTTACGTATCCAACTAACCTGTGTGGTCCTGGAGAGGAAGAACCCAATCAGGAAGGAGAATTTAGGGCAGGACTGACATGCTTACCTAAGGGAACAGACAACGGCGGTACGATGTTGTGAAAGCTGTTAAATTAAATCTCTAATAGTGTCAGATACCCTCCGTAATTAAAAGATAGGTCTAATCAATCACGTATCTGGTTTATACTATTTGCATTATAAATAGTGTGTCAACATTGATCTTGTCCGTTCATCGCTACGAGCTGGTCTTCATATTAATTAACGTGCATGGACAAATCGTACAAATTTGGACAGAGACGTTGTGCTGCATTAGAAGCAGTACGCAGGACTGATAGTTGATGGATAGAGACGACAGTTCCTATACATATTTCAAACGATTTACTAAACGGAGTGAGTTAACAAACAATCAAACTTATGCTTAGCAACAATAAGCAAGTTTAAAGAGGGACAATTCCGCATAAAAGGAAGCCATCCAGCTAGCATCATGATATGACTATGACAAAGGCGTAAAATAAGGAAGTCATCCAGCTAGCATCATGAAATGACTATGACAAAGGCGTAAAATGGCAAAAACTTTTAGTCGTTAGTGGGCTGGTAGATCGTACGAAGTGGAGAAATGCGCGGTGTTGAAGTTATCCTGCAAGTAAGCGGGAACTCTATTTTGTTTACGCGTGGAAGAAACGAACTAGTTCTGCTTTAGGGAATCATTCAACACCAATGAACAATAATGTTGCTCAAATTAGGAGGCGGTTTATCATGAAGAGAGGTATATATTTGTCGCTATAGTCCTTTACGTGTTTAAATGAAGTTACCCCAGTAGTGAAAGTTGACATGGTTGACGATGTACGGTTACGATTTAAAGATAGACATAGTTACGTCCCTTATGACGGAGGCGCTTAAATGCAGGATATGAAGGAGCAGAGGTCAGTTACAGGTTGAGTGACGGAACAGAACAGAACAGCCCATAGAGTGTCGCAGTGACACTACAGCAGAAAGTGTCGCTAGAGTAGCCCTCACCCCTGAACTCCTAATGATCGTCCAGTCTTCAATCAATTGGGAAAAATGAGAAATTGAGATCTTTGCAAGCCCATTGAAACCTAAATACCAGTCAGATTAAATTGAAGTCTTGCATTTCATTCAGGCACTCGGAGGAGGTAGCTTGAGAGTGTGCATGTGTGGATGAGGCAGCAACCTCCAGAGGTCTGACGGTGGTGATGAGGCTTGTTGGCCTGAAGCGTGCAATGTTGTTTTGTGTGAGTTTTCAATGTCATCATCATCATCATAAGTTACTCCAATGATAGTTGTAGTCGAACTGTGTGTCATCCCCGAGTCATAAGGTACTCCAATGATAGTTGAAGTGGAACATTGGGGTACGGTAGTGTTGTTGTCCGTGTCATAAAGGTGCATGCGGTGCTCACTGTTATTTGGAGTTAATAATGTAAGGGATGACTTGCTTGCGGACACCTTCATCCTGTTGTCCAGCAGCGGGGCTCCAATAGAGTTCAAGTATTGCTGGAAGGGTTCAGCTGCGGTGTCTTGTTTTAGTTTTGTGTGATTATTGTGAGGTCGTCTGCGAATGAGCTGAAGTAGGTGTTGTGCTCTGATGGATCGAGCATGTGATGCATTAAGACATTGAAACTGAGAGGGGTAAAGGACGAAGCCTTGTGGAGCACTTTGGGGGAAGTGACGGGTACACGATAGCTTGTCAGAGAGGAAATTATCAAGCTATATTGTCAAGAAACATAAGGAGAGCTCATGGTCTAATACAAAAAAAGCTGTTATCAATGTGAAAGTCAGACACAGATGCAATATTCTTTCCGTTTTTATCATCACCGTGCAAAGTCGCATTTGACAACTCCAAACTGTTTCTGACAGAGTGATTTGCACTGTCATCTATACGAACTTGAATCAGTGACAAACCATGACTGTGCCTTTAAAATGTGACATCAGAAAATACAATTAGGCTAGTACCTTCTATTTTCAAATCTTTATAACTTACTTGAACCCTAACAAGCCTATGTTTAATTTATCACTCAGTTCATCCGCAGCCGCACATGCCCTGCCCGAGGTCGTATTGAGGTGGCTACCTCACTAATGACTGCATCGCGTGCCGTGACCACAAGGGAAGGAGGGAGGGGCAGATGCCGGAAGAAAAGGATTAGCGGTGAACAAGGCTTCTAGGGCGTCTAAGAGCAACAGTGTTGTATGCACCGTATTTGTATGATACTGCTCTTTATTGATATAAAGGTATAGCGCTACAGGTATAATATATGGTGACCAATTCAGGATGCAGTATTGAGCAGAGTACAGATGGTGCTGCAATAGCGACATGGGGCTAGATACTGCTGTAGCGCGTTACTGCTGCATTACTTATCAGCTGCATCAAGTCACAGCTGCAGCACGTTGCTGCAATACCACTTTAGTGCTGCTACCCTATGCAGCTGCATCACTGTACTGTTCAGCTCGTTACGACTGCATCACGTTCTCGCTGTATCACTTTACTGCAGCGGTGAGTAGTAATTTACTGCTATACCACTTCACTGCTTCAGCACGTTACTGTCGCATCACTTTAATACTTAATTACATTGCTACTGATCTTCAGCTACAGCGCGGCACTGACCCATCATATACTAATTTCGCTCGTTACAAAAGTATCACTTAACGCCTGCAGCACTATATGGCGGTTTCACCTTCTGTATCACTTTCTGCTGTAGTACGTAGCACGTTGCTGATGTATCACTTTAGCTCTGCATTCCTTTCTTACTGCGTCACTTTACTGAGGCGGCACTTTATTGTAATTTCATTTTATAGCTGCACACGTTACCACTGCATCATTTTACTGATCCATCGATTCACGGCTACGGCCTGTTGCTACTGTACCACTTTACTGCTGCATCACATTACTGCACTAGCATTTTGCTGCTGCAGTACGTTACTGCAGTACCATCTAGAAGCTGAATCACTTTATCAAGGCAGTATGCTACTGCTGTGTCTACTTCTGCAAAACTGTACGGTTTGCGGTTATTGCACCTCACATACAGTATCACTTCACTGCTGCAGCATGTTACTGAAGTATCACTTGATAGCTACAACCCGTTTCTTCTCAATCCCTTTATTGCTCTGGCTCATTTGCTGCTGTATCTTTTTACTGTTGAATACGTCACTTCAGCATCACTTTCCGGCGGCAGTACGGTAGTGCTGCCTCACGTTATTGCATCCGTGGCAATTTACTGACGCTGCTGCTTAGTCATTCAATTGGTGCAGTGTAACTACACTACTGCTGTACGTTACTGCTGTTTTTCTTAACTACTTCAACACGTTACTGCTACTCTCCTGCTGCAACACGTTTATGTTGCAGTGCATTGCCCAGGAAACATATTTTTCTGGCATCTTCGTCGATATAAGTGATTTATAACATTTATTTGAAGATATTTGATGATACTGCCTTCTCCGCGTGCGTTGCATATTTGCAGTCATCTGAAGATTATTACATGTTCTGGCCAATACAGTTCTACAGTGTTAGGCTGGATGGATAATAAAATTAATTAAAAAATGTATCCACACACAGATGGTATGTTCTTCTTTTCGAACAATGTATTTATACATAGCAAATTTAAAATAGGTAAAATGACAAGCTTAGAACTTATAACTGTGTAACTGGTAGGAAGGCATCTTACTTTCCTAGCTGAACATGAAAAACAACTCTTTCCTAAATATGTCATGACGAGAAAGCTATCAGGGTACGTTGCAATGTGCAAAGCAACTATGCACTGTCTCCTGTTGACATAAGGTGTTGCGATCGGACATTGGGATCTTCTATGTATGTCATGTCCCCATACTTGGGCAATGTCAATGCGTAACAAAAGAGATTTCCGGACAGTAGATGTTCGTCAATAAATTCCTATTACATTAGACATGCGCTGGCCGGAAGGTCGGGTAGTATAGTCTGACATGGTAATTTGTAATACGAAAGCGTATGAGCAGCAAACAAGCTGATCTGAAGCGAACGGAAATCATTTGGGTGCATAGAGCAATGAAGATGACGCTCGGTGCAGGGACGATTATGTCCCGGGCCACGCTTGTGGCTGAAGTGAAATGGATGGAGCAGCAAGGGATAGTCTGGGAGAGTTGGTGTTGACTCGACCCCGAGACCGAATGGTTACTTGCCCCTGCTCGCTCCTCTTACACCTAACTTAAATTCCCATCTATATCGACTTATATATTTGAAAACAAACCATACCTATATTCTACTCGCGTTTCTCTAGAAGTCCTCAGCCTTCAATACCGTGAGATATAACAACTGGCGACAAGGTGAAGAATTCAGTGTAATTTATTTGGGAAAGCGCTTAAGTGCTAACATTGAAAATGTCTCACGACAACGCCCAGAAAATGTTCGACTCTGCTACGGAAGGCATCGAGGACTTCATGGCTCGTTTTGAATTCCAAAACTACAGAGCCCTAACAGCTGCAAAGGACGACGAGCAAGAAAAGGCGTCATTGCTGGGATCATGCTTAGCAAGAAGCGTGATCACACAAATTCAGCAAAAAATGAATCCGAAGAGCATAAAAGTGACTACATACGACGAGTTGGTGGCAACTCTAACAACAATATACACGACGCAGAAATCCACAATCGGAGCGTCAGTACAGTTCATCAGGAGGAAGCAACAGGACAGTGAGACAGTCGAGAGTTACGCTCAATCCCTCAACGAGTTGGGGAGCAAGTGCGAGTACGAGGAATGCTGTAGGACCCGACTCCTCCGAGATCAATTTATAGCCGGATTGCAATCCAGCAGGTTGATCACAGCATTGATCACGGAATGAGTAAAAAAAAGCTTCGACGACACCGCGACATGAGCAAAGACGCGCGAACAAATATCGGTGGATGTAGAAGACATTGTCCCGGTACGCTCAGGGAAAATGTATACCAGAATGAGCCCCGACACTCACCAAGGTCGGACGGCCGCTCAATTTCACGAAGACGGGACCGACATTCAAAGGGATTCAAGAAAACCTACGAAAACGACAAGCCGACGACGCAAGTGAACGACACTAACGTCTGCATAAGGTGTACGGCCATAGGGAAGCACCTGGCAACAAGTGTGGAAAAGTGGGGCATGTCGCATAAGCATGCAAATCTAAAGCCTACAACACCACACGAAATAAAGCAAATCCCATCTCCGAAGCGGACTATTGCACATCACCCGAAGAAAGAAGCCGGAGAGATTATTTTACCGTGAAGAAGATCAGGAACAGACCCTCAACCAAGATTCACAAGGAGCCACAACCAATTGAGGTCAGAAACCTTTTCAACTGACTCCCCCAAGCTGAGGACGAGTGGCCCCGGATCGAGGACCACAAGAGGCTGCGTCAAATAGAAAAGTATGGCGACATACGTGGAGGCAAGGACAGTTCAAAGAACCCGTCGGTAAGCATTGGTAGGGTAGTCATAAAAAAGGCAAGAAAGATAACAGTAGGCAGAGTAATTTTTTCGGAGTGCCTACACAGGGGATGCCAGGTGAAAAATAGGACGATCCCCATTTTATGTCCAGCGTAGATTAAACGGTCTGGCAGTGAAACTAGAACTTGACACGGGATCATCTATAAGCATTATCACAGAAAATATGATCCGTGACATCAAAAGTGCGAGAGTATGCAAAACGCACCAAAGAGCGATTGATTACGGCAATAATGCCATTAATTTCACTGGACAAACTACGCTTGCGGTAAATGTGAAAGGTACGGGCAAATTGCATACTTTTCTTGTTGTGAAAGATAACTTATCTCAATTATTCGGACGTGATTTATGTGAGAAGTTTTGATTATCGGTGAATATTCCCAAAGAATTGTCGTCTGTTAGAACGGTCACTAGATGAAATCTATTCAATAAGAACAGTGAGTTTTTGTCACCTAACTACAGGAGCAACGTTAGATATAATGTTAACATAGAGGTTGATAGTGACTGTAAACCCATGTTTTATAGACCACAAAGCGTTCCATTTCGATACAGATATCTTGTAAAGGAAGAGCTAACGAATTTGGAGAGCGCTGGAATAATTGAAAGACTGGATCACTCTGATTGGGCTTGTCCAGCTGTGGAAGTTTTGAAGCTCACCGGTAAACTACGACTGTGCGGCAACTACGCGTTAACTATCAATAAATTCACAAAAACGATAACGTATCCAATGCCTACTCTTGACTACAAGCTAGAAAACTTTGGAGAGGCAAAAGTATTTTCGCGTATTGATTTGCAAAACGCATATCTACAACTTCCGTTAGACGCAGAGTCCAAAAAATACACTGTCATTAATACGTCAGAGGGATTTTTTCAGTATAATTACTTACCGTTTGGCATATCTTCAGCCAGTGCAATATTCCAGTGCTTCATTTCGCAAGTTCTTTCTAGCGTACTCAATACAATATGTTATATGGATGATGTATTGGTACTTACTATAACGCAGGAAGAACATCTAGAGGTATTAGACAAGGTATTCACAGCCTTACAGGGCGCAGGTGTCAAAATAGATAACAGCAAGTCCTGTTATTTCACGAAAAGTGTTGAGTACTTAGGTCATGTGTTGTCAAACGAGGGGTCAAGACCCAATCCTCTGAAATTTCAAGCAATTTTAGAGGCACCTTGCCCATCAAATGTTAATGAAGTACAGAGTTTTGTGGGTTTGTGTACTTATTACAGCAGATTCATTCCGAATTTCAGCAGTGCATCGCACCAATGTACGCTCAACTAAAAAAAAATGCTAAGTTTGTGTGGGAGAAATGTCATCAGTCATGTTTTGAGACTAATAAAAGTATTTTTAGAGGTTCTAAAATATTAAAATTGTTTGACCCAAATCTCGAAACAGCAATTGAGACCGATGCTAGCAACTACGGTATAGCTGCAGTTGTATTGCAAAAACACAACGAGGCTTTCATGCCTGTTCAATTTGCCTCAAAGACATTAACTAGTGCCCAAAAGAATTACGCTACCATCGACAAAGAGGCATTAGCAGTCATGTTTGGAGTTGAAAGATTCTGTGAATACGTATTGGGAGGCAGATTTCAAATCCGCACTGACCATAAACCATTATTGAAACTAATGGGGCGTGAAAACGCCATGCCAGTCAATTGCAGTGCAAGACTACAAAGATGGAACTTGAGATTGAGTCAATATAATTACACAATCGTGCATATTCCTGGCGAATCAAATTGCATTAGCGATTGTCTTTCACGTCTGCCGTTAGCAGAGTCAAAAGATGACTTGGAGCCTACTGAACTCGTATTGTGGTTGAGAGATTTGCAATCATTCAGTGTGTCAGCAAAAGACTGTAGCGTGGGAACCCAAAAAGATCCACAGTTATCACAAGTCAGGCATTACATTATGCATGGGTTCCCAAGAACGGTAGAAGAGGTCATAAAACCAGTCCAGAAGGCTAAGGATAACCTGTCACTGTTCAACAACTGTGTTATGAATGGAAACAGAGTCGTTATCCCACGACGCTACAGACACAAGGTCTTAGAATTGCTACATGTAAATCATCCAGGCATTTTGACCATGAAAGGGATTGCCCGTCCGTTGGTATGGTATCCTAAGATAGATGAAGACATTGAGAACGTCATTAAAGTGTGTAGCAAATGCGTGGCGAATGCCAGAATCCCTAAGCAGACTTCCAAGAGTGAATGGCCAAGATCCATAAATAAATGGTCGAGGTTACACATTGATCTTTGTTTTTTCCAGGACAAAATTATCTTAGTCGTGGTGTGCGCACTGACCCGTTATATTGAGGCAGAGGTAGTGAAGAGTGTAAGTTCTAAGGCAACAATAGAGGTGTTAGATACAATATTCTCTCATAATGGCTTACCATGCTCCATAGTGTCACACAATAGTAGCTCTTTCACTTCGGAAGAATTCAAAAACTACTTAGCACAAAAGACTATTGAGCATGTAAGGCCTGCGCCTTATCACACGAGCTCAAATGATCAAGCTGAACGCAGCGTAGACATAATTAAAAGTGGCCTGAGGAAAGCCCTGGTACTGTAAAAGAAAGGTTACGCCATGTGTTGTTACATTATCGCAACACCCCACATTCCGTGACGGGGGTTGCTCCAGCTGTATCATTAAATGGTAGAGTGTATGTAACGGAAAAGGAGCGAATTAACCCTAGATATGCCCCGGAGAAATGTCACAAAAAAACTGTAAATATTACTATGTTCCAAGTAGGTGACAATGTACATGTGCTAAACTTGAGACAAGGCCCTAAATGACTAGAGGGCGTTGGTAAGAAAAAAATTGGTATTAATATGTATAAAATTTATATAACTAAACTAGATGTTATATGGACTAGACATGTCGAACAGCTGTTACCAGGAAATACCCAACCTCGTGACGACGAGACTGAAGGAAACATTTATCTGGAAGAATGCTTGAGAGACAGTCTTCGGAAAGAATCTGAGATACGTGAACGGATGCAATATGAGAATGCTAGTGGCAACGCATCTGTGAATGATCGGTATGAATGCGGTGATGAATCTAGACAGAAAATGACTAATAAACCCGCAATAGAAAATGAACCAATACAGGAAATACCAAATAAAGACCCACCAAGACGTTCCGGCAGAGAACGTCGTCCAGTTGATCGGTACATAGCTGGAAACAAATCATACGTAGCATGGTAAATATAAATGATGTAACTGACCATGATAGAGACCAATGTTTGGTCGTGTATAATACGGTTGTAAGGTATAACTTCTCTTAGAAAGGGGGGAGTGTCATGTCCCCATACTTGGGCAATGTCAATGCGTAACAAAAGAGATTTCCGGACAGTAGATGTTCGTCAATCAATTCCTATTACATTAGACATGCGCTGGCCGGAAGGTCGGGTAGTATAGTCTGACATGGTAATTTGTAATACGAAAGCGTATGAGCAGCAAACAAGCTGATCTGAAGCGAACGGAAATCATTTGGGTGCATAGAGCAATGAAGATGACGCTCGGTGCAGGGACGATTATGTCCCGGGCCACGCTTGTGGCGGAAGTGAAATGGATGGAGCAGCAAGGGATAGTCTGGGAGAGTTGGTGTTGACTCGACCCCGAGACAGATATGTTAATTGCCCCTGCTCGCTCCTCTTACACCTAACTCGAATTCCCATCTTTATCGACTTATATTTTGAAAATAAACCATACCTATATTCTACTCGCGTTTCTCTAGTAGTCCTCAGCCTTCAATATCGTGCGATATAACAATATAACAATCAGTTAGAGTAAGAATTGCAAATTCAGCTGCATCCTAATTCACTGGGTAGCTAAGAATGCCACGGTATGAGTGAGTCCATGTGAGACAGAGTCACTGACAAAACAAAAAATAGAGAATCTATCATTAATATGATATAAAATGGAATAAAAAGTTTCTCGTACACGAGTGATATGTTATTCTCGTGGAACAAGAAGCTTTCTGTAACGTGTCATAACGAAAGGGCTAACAAGGTAGGTCTGAAGTTCACAATTAATATGCATTATCCTGATGAGATAAGGTGTTGCTATTTGACATTTGAATCTTTTACATAGTAATGAGCATGAATTTTTAATTCGAACCCAGAGCCTTAATAATTGAATAGCAGAGAATGCGACGGCGTGGGTGGGTCCATGTAAGTTGGAGAACCACTGGCATAACAAACAAACAAGAGAAAAAAAATGCATTCAAACACAAGCCGGTGTGGCATCTTCGTGGCACGGTAACACAGTGCATACTTAGGCACAAGAAAATATCTATGCATCTAGATTACGTATAAAACAATACAAACATATGCACAATACGTATAGAATGTCTATTGAACAATCAAATAAGTGAACATGCACAATCAGTCTGGAGTGCGTGTAATGATAGGCGGACGCCATCAGGTCAGATTAAGTGGCAATACAGAGTCCATCACTGCGTGTAGGCAGTTTTAATTCATATCATCCACCGAATTACACGTATCAAATGATGTTGGTGTGTGGATGGGTCTATGTGAGTTGGGGAGCTCATATATAGACGGAATGGTGTTATTGTACCGCCATTAGTCAATACGTAGATTTACACTCATTTAAAATACATATGAGGGTGGGTACACAATTTTGAAGTACATTTGATGATGGGTACCCAAGCTTGCAATATATATGATGATGGGTCAGTAACTTATAGCGTTCATCACATTGTGTAACTGAGTGAATGAACCGGTGGGTGACTTTTAACTGAGCATAAGTACCAGCCTATCCGAAACATGACGAGAAACCGGAGAAATAATCGAGTATATTTAAAGTACATAATAAGTTTGCGATCCATCCTGGTGACACATAGTATTGCGATCAGACAATATGCTTATATCGTAATTGGTTGTTTATCTGCCTGTTACGCTGAGTAGCAAAGGTGGTCAGGTTATGTGTGGGCGGGAGTTAGAGGGCCTCTGCTGTACATGCATTAGTGATCCGGGCTGGGCATATTTAAAGCGACGATGTGCCAGGAGATCCCTGTCGCTGTACTTGACTTTAAATTACTCGCTTTGCGGGAATACGTAAGAAGTGATAACTAATCTCATTGTATAATTCACTATCGGGGTTAAAACAGAGCAGAAAAAAACTGTTGCGCTATGAGGAGAGTACGGAGACGGTTCAATGGTGTTACTCTATCCAATACTCGTTTGTCCTCAAATACAAAGATAATTTATTTTACGGCCAGAACAATGCGAAGTCGAAGGGACAGATCACGCTGAGGTGAAATTGTAGGATTCGGCAACAGTGCAGCCGTGTTCGCATTAGCCGTTACTATTTGTTCCAAGATAAATACAAAGAGAGGTCGGAGGAACATAGTTTGTGAGGTAATGGTTGTGTTTGTTGACAGAGTGATAGTGTTGATGCTCTGAGCGAGCTAGAAAATATTGTTATTCGCTATCAGTGTTGTGTTAATTGTCATCAATTGTTTAACTCTGCCTGCCCCTGCCTACAACCAAGCAATAGAGTTGTGTATTTCTGCTTGATAGAAGATACGGTTGCGCAATTCTGAATGTCAGCCGGTAGATTCATGAAACCGTTTGGACCTGAAATAGTGAAAGGTATGGCCCAAATCTCTGTTCTTCTGAACTCTATGCCAGTATTATTTTAATTCCGTGTTGATCGTTGATGGGCCGCTTTTCAAGTTGTCAAAACAACACCGTTTGAACATGAAAGCTAGTTCTGAGTTTGAAAAACTCGTATTGTTTCTCTAAGCTCTAGTCGTTCCTGGATGTCCAGCCACCCAAGTTTCTTTATAATTGGTGTCACGTGTTCACTCTTTTTAAAGTTCCGATCGTGAGCTACCTTTGCAGTGAAGTTTATGCTACGCTGAATGTCTGAGAGTAATGTTTTCTTGCCGATATTGACTTGAAAATGTTAAATATTGCTCATCGTTTATACAACCTTGAGAAGAGAAAGGATGTGTTATGGGCACCAGTGGACCTGGAAACGGACTTCGATTGGGTCGACAGAGAGGTGCTATCGAGGGTGCTGTGTAGCGGTTCAGAGCTTCTTTGTGGGCAGGAGTCATGTGTCAGAATGGGTAGAGAGGTGAATACAAGTTTCGCAGTGAAAGTGGGACAGAGACAAGGTTGTGGTATGTCTCCTTGGCTGCTCAATCTCTACATTCATGGATCGGTTAAGGAGGTGAACGCGAGTGTAATGGTTCTAGGTTTTGAGCTATTAGGAGCAAATGAGCGGAGTCAGTTCGGTAGTGCGTGAGAGGAGGAAGCTGGGATTCAACGTGAGTAAACGTAATGAGTTGTTCGAGGAAAGTCGATGCAAGCTAAATTAAAAGAGAGTCCTTGCAGGAAATTCAGTGTTGTAAGTACCTGGAGTCTCATGTAAAGACGACTAAATTAGTGGTAACTGAGGGAAAATCGCTAGTGAAGGAATAACGCAAACCCGAGGTGCTTTCCATGCTTGGCATCTCGTTCAGAAATGTGATTTTTGTGGGTGGAGGAGGGCCCTGTTACCATGACGCGGCAGGGGTAAACCAGTTGAAGCTGTCAGACCCTGCTTCTGACACTGATCTCGAACTTCACCCCTCACTTGAAGCGTGTGTTGCAGGGTCTCCTGACCGAACCTTTTAGTGTCAAAGGGCTAGGTTTGATTGCAGGTGAGTGTATTTCAGCAGTGTAACGAACGCCTTGCCGTCGGCCACCTTCTTTGCTGGGGTGTACGGCTTAGTGTCTGTATCTACATTTAAACTACCATCCTTCGTAAAGGTTAGACGGCGGCAGCAATTATATTGACCACAACTTGACGCTCAGTTGGATACAAAGGAATTTTCGTTTCATATCAGCTCAACGGAAAAAGTCAGGCTCTCTTAACTAATCGGTGCCGGCCACTGCTACAATTGCAGAATTTGAATATAACCCGACATCGACTCGCCCTGATTGCGTTATTAGCTGATGACTTTTGACGTCTATTAACATTAGTTTCCAGCAATTACAACGCTTGGACCAATCACCTCGTTGATTACGTCCTTTTTGATTCAATTACGCTGCCTGAGTCATCAGTTATCGGTGTTTGTTTTGAAAGCCTAACGACTACACTGGAATCAAATTTTCGATATGATGATAAATATTATTTTCCATGTATCGGTTTCCATGTATTTATTTTCCTTGATTAAATTTCAGTAAAAATTATCTTACCAAATATATGTGAACAGTTCGTACATTTTGCACTGCACTTGAGTTTCGATTGATAGTTTGGTTTTAATTTTCACTCTCGTAGGTTCAAGGTAGTGCGTTTTAAAAGTTATTTGCTAATGTTACTCTATAGGTTTATCTTGTGATATCCGTTATGAGTGTGAATGGATAATTAGGGTATTTTTATACTGCTGTTACCCTTATAGCGCTTATCGAGATGGAGTTTAGTTACAGGAGCTATTTCTGTTGAAGACGAAACTTATTAACTACTAAAATATGCCAATGATCGATTCCGTGAATCAGACTTGAAAGTGCATCATCATAAGTCTATTGCTTAATATGTGGATTTGACAACTATAGAAGGGCATTGTTTATTTCATATGTTGCGCATACTCATACTTTTGTGTAAAGAAAGTGAAATAATACATTTCTTTGAACTTTTATCAATTATATTCGTTAGGAAAGACTTAGAGAAAAATCTGTATTCTTACACGGACGGTATGGTTTCTAAACAAAAATGTACACAAATCAAAAATCATGGTAAATTTGAATTTGATTTGAGCCTTATTTCCACCTGAGAAAATGATGGTAAACCAAGACAATCGGATCAGATTGAGTAGCCCTACGGATTTCATTGCAAATTGTAGATGACAAAATGGGATCGAGTGAGTCAGTAACTTGTACTTTACATCCGTAGGTAAACGAACATAAGTGCAAAACTTCACTACATGTGCCAATGAGCGCTTGGGAATGAAGTGTGCTTATGTAACAAATGAATAGGGTTAAAGAAAATAATCTTGGACTTAGGTTGGAAAACGTTTGGATTTTAAAATATTAACCCCTACTTCACAGACATCTGGTCTGGCAGCCTCCCAAGCTCTAAGGTTAGCTGCCAGCGCCTTGTAGCTGTGAAGATTGGTAGATATATAGTTGAAATACTGGAAATCTTTTTTCTATCTCGCCAATTTTCCTTCTAAGAAATAAAGCGGTCCTGACCTTTTCTTCGAGACTTTGTGATCTGACAGACACAGTTAGCGGACACTCATTTCAACTGGACAATCTGCCCAGACAGACTGTAGTCATTTCAACTGGACAATCTGCCCAGACAGACTGTAGTGTTGGCAGACTATCTGAGTGACTGTGACTGAGTGACTGAGAAGTGCAATGTAGTGTAGGTGTTAATTGGCCTCTATTCTTCCCAAATACGTCTGCAATAATTGATACAAAATAACCAATATTTGTACATCATGGAACAGTATATTTGAAGTAAAATATGGTGATAATTTAGAATTTGTTGCAGTGGTTGCACCTCCATCGTTCATTCAAGCATGGTTGGGTGTAAAGTCTCCTGACTCCCTGGAATACGCCAATAGGACTTACTGTCGGGCTATAACTCAGTCCCGAGGGTACATTTGTTGCAGTGCTCGAAAAAAGATCGGGTCTCCTCCTACAGTTACTTGCTATTAGTACTGTAGTCTGGAGGAGCCGGCCAATCTATAGTTTGAGGGACGAGAGGACATCTGCACCATTGCTTTTGGAGATGAATCAAAGCCTTTGGCGACGTTCGGAATTTTACTTCACATTTGAGTACTTGAATTGTTGGCAGCGGGGGCCGGGTGCTTCCTACTCAGTCAACCGGCGGCAGTGGGGCTTAGTCCTTATTCTTGGTAACGTCTTAACTCTAAATAAGCACTCCTGGCAGACCTTTTGCCGGGAATCCAAACTAGGTTGCTCGTGGCGCTATAAATATATTTTACTGTTGCAGTCAGAAACTGTATATCATGATGAGAAAAGGGAACATTAGCTTGGTCTAATGCACTGCTGGTTGGTAGAAGATACTCTGTTTAGAGTCAAACCTTTCAGTTTCAGTTCTACAGTCAAGAAGTTTAGCTACCCAAATAACATTCAATACTAAGAGATGCACCAAAGTATTGGTGGTATCATTCATTTTCTGTATAATTGGTATCTGTGTTGGTAGCATTTGTCATTTTGTGATTTATATATGTCTGGACAAATTATTATGTGATATTACTAAAAAATATGTATATATTTTTTAATTCTACATACAATTTGTTCGACTGTGAATCCTAAGACTTTGTGAGTTGAAACCATTTGTGGGGAATTCTATATTATATTTATTTTAGCTCACTAGAAAGGTATTAATTTTTATATTAAATAGTAATCGTAAAGAATTGGTATCGGCCCTCTGGGGTACCCGAGTGTCGGGAACGGTATCACCTGAAATATGAGTATCAGAAGCTACACCTGAATTCAATACATCATTTGTAAGTTTTCGAGAAGAATACAGAAATCAAATCATTTTTCTAACAGAATAAATACAAATTAGGTTTGAATACGATTTGCTATTTTGACTGTGCATCACTCAGTTTCAAAACAATTATACTATGCAATGATTAATCGGAGATGCATGGTACAGAACAACAATCAATTTAAAAAAATTATTCAATTGGAATATGATATGTAGTGGAAAAAAAAGACGTTTATTTTTACAATGTATGACAATGTTGTTTCCTCCGTCTGTTAGGTTGATACCATCCCATGCATTACATAATGAGCAAGAAAACGAATTGAATCAATTTGTCATGTTAATCTCCAGCTAAAGCTTTCATTTACTTAATAAATGACTACTACTTACCTTTCTGTTTATTTAAATTATTTTGTAGGTAACATTTATTTGTTGAGGGGTTCAGTGAGCCGAGAAAGATCCGTTCCAGTTGATGGTGCCTCTTGTTGACAAAAAAAATGGAACGCGAAAATGTGTTATATGTTGTTTGTGGGTCGTGATACTATCCTAATCTAAATTCCAATCGATTTCAAAATCAATTAAGTTGATTTCAAAATGATTGGTTGTTGAAAAAGTGCATGAGAGTTTTCAAATGGCTCATTTATTTATTGGGTGAACTGTCAATTTTTTGTATGCATCATTGTAACAACCAATGCCGACAATTAGCTAATTAAATGAGTAATGCCATCCTGATACAATACCTAATTCGGTGAGTAAAGGTTAGTAAGTTATGAGAATCATTTGCCACACTTGCAATTGAGCATTGTTCGCTGCTTGTTTGCCTATGCACTTGCAATTGAGCATTGTTCGCCGCTTGTTTGCCTATGCACTTGCAATTGAGCATTGTTCGCCGCTTGTTTGCCTATGCACTTGCAATTGAGCATTGTTCGCCGCTTGTTAGCCTCTGCTTTGAATGTAAGGTGGTGGGAAAACTGTTATTGCTACCAACTTCCCAGTTGAGTAGACTGTCCCTTGCTGAGGGCATTCAACTGGACAATAATGACCACAATTGATGTTGGGGGACTGGTAGCTGATAAGAGCAGGTAAGTGTTCCCATTATTTTCTAAGGTAAGATATATTTTAAATAAACAGTTAGTTTATGTATTTATATATATTTTTTGTCAGTGAAATATTTATAATGATAATTAGTTTGTTTGGTGTCCCAGAGTTCTATGCTCAAAAATGTAGGGTTTAGGTCTCCTTAATCTAACCTACTACATCTAGGTACACTGCTGGATATTTATAAAATATTGCGTGTGCATCATGTGTGGTTTAATTTTCTTTACATAGATATTGTTCGTTGTAACTATTCTTCACAGATTTTCAATGTTTGAAAGCATATACCAATGTAGAATCCTAAATAATTTGGATGTCAATTGCGTATCATTCTTGCATTAGGAGTCGATCATTTATAAATTTAAACCGATTGGTTCAGAGGATATTTGTTCACATTGTTTATGGCCTGTGGGACAATGGCATGGTTCATTTGGCTTCCAGTTTTCCTGCTCCTGCAAATGAAATAACCTAGCGGCGATCACCTATAACCTAGCGGCGATCACCTATAACCTAGCGGCGATCACCTATAACCTAGCGGCGATCACCTATAACCTAGCGGCGATCACCTATAACCTAGCGGCGATCACCTATAACCCAGCGGCGATCACCTATAACCTAGCGGCGATCACCTATAACCTAGCGGCGATCACCTATAACCTAGCGGCAATCACCTATAACCTAGCGGCGATCACCTATAACCTAGCGGCGATCACCTATAACCTAGCGGCGATCACCTATAACCTAGCGGCGATCACCTATGTATGGAGTAGAGCTACAATAACAGTAATCTTTCCATAAACTCTGGAAATATGTTTAAAGAGATTTCACTTATAAAAAACATTCTGATGGTTTGGTCATTCCGCACTGAATGTTTTTATTTTATGTAAATAGGCCACCGCAGCAGCACTCACAGCCACAGTGGCAGAACAACAACAGTAGCATGGATTGTCGCACTGGCAGCCGTTTCCACATCATCAGCAATAGCCACTGTTGCCACAACGGCCACAATTGATGCGGCGGCAGCAGTAGCTGCAGCGGCAACAAAGGCTACATGGCAGCACTAGTTGCAGCGGCAGCAGCAGTAATCAGAAGCCAGCAGTAGCCACAGGGCAGCAGTAGTTATCGGCAGCTATTGGAGACTGCGGCAGCAATGACGTTGGCAGCGCCAGTAGTGCCAGCAGAAGTAGCAGTTGCTTAAGCAGCCCCAGTAGTGCCAGCAAAAGTAGCAACAATGTTCGTAACGCCAGTAGTGCCAGCAGAAATGGCAAATGCGTTCGTAGCGCCAGTACTGCCAGCAGAAGTAGCAATAGCATTCGTAGCGCCAGTAGGGCAACAAAGGTGGCAATTCCGACAGCAGCGCCAGTCGCCGCATCAGCGGGAGTAGCGGCAGCAGAATCAGTGGCAGCAGAGGCAATATCAGCAGCAGCGTATCTGAGGCGGAAGCCTCAGTAGCAACGAAACAACAGCAGATGCCGAGAAAGATTTCCTCTTGGTACTGCTCATGTTGCAGCATGTTTCTGCTGTGTCTACTGTTGCCGCCTGTAACTGATGTAGCAAGTTACAGTTCATACTGCAGTGTGTCAGTGCTACTGCACGTTACTACTGCAGTACGTTGTTCCTGCAGCACGCTGCTGTTTCATTTGACCACAGCAGTACGTTACTGCTGCAACATGTTACTTGTTGCAGCAGTACGGTAGCCTTATTACGGCTCCAATGCATTCCCCATCCACTTATATGAACAATTTGAAACACGAATAATATTAGCCGCCAAAATTATGTATCAAGAAATGTTTTTATTACATCCTCCCCAATTGGGAAAGGCTCCCTTCGATTTGTGGAAAAAAATATCAGCAATGGACATCCCTTGATACCTAATTTAGGCGATCAATATTATTCACGTTTCAAATAGTTTTCATAAATAGTTGAAGAATGTATTGGAGCGGTAACGTAAAGCTGCCGTGCTGCTGCTGCTGCAACAAGTAACATGTCGCAGCAGTATAGTACTGCTATGGTAAATCGGAGCAACAATAACGTGATGCAGCAGTGACATGCAAAATGTAAAACCTGTTTTGGATTTGAGTAGACCATCAACGCGACCAATCGGACGGCGCTGATCACTGTCTTGACACCTCAACCATCAGCCCATGGGCTGACTGCAAAATAGAGTTCACATTAGTCGACTTCCATACATCAGCGAGGAACGAATGCCAGCAGGTCATATAACATCATTGACAGCAACACTAAGTAAACACAAAGAAAAACATACACCAAATACGCAAACTATTTTGACCTCAATTTTGGTCGAAAAATTATGTATTCTCTGACGTCACACCTGCGCTCTCCAGTATGACGTGAGGCTATTCATCTTCATCACAAGTCTCTGGGTGCATATCCAAGGATCAGTTGAGGCTCGTCACTGAAGGATACCATTGTAAGTCACAGTGGGTCATACTCATGAGGAAATGTTGTGAGGAAAAAACGAACAAATTTATAAATGACTCAGTTGCGGTGCACGTGGTGTGTCACCGAGGCCTGTACATACTGATACTGGCCTGCGCCTTCATGGCCCCTCTGCGTCACCAGCAATATTGAAGATGAATCTAAGCTTTTAAATACTTCTTGTCGTCCATTTAACAATGGACGACTGGTTATTCCCACTATCATATCATCCTCTTGGTTTGGGTTCAACTACAGCTCCACTTATGAGGCTCCTTGCACCTGGCGTCCTCAAGCAACCCATTGCCGGCCCTCCGTGTTGGGCTTCATCCGGTGTTGACGCCACCGTTCATAGCTTACACTTGGCAAGGAGTGACCCGTAAACAGCCAGCTGCGAGCCACAGGTGGCCCTCTCTGTTTACCGTGGTGAGCGGAGGGCAGACCATCCGCGTGGTGATTATTCAAGAAGTATATGACTTTAAGATCTGTTAAGAGAGCATGTGACAATCCGCACCTAATTAGAACGTTTCGGATATTATGAGTAGAGGTGAGGAAGACAGTTTAAAAGACGAAGGACTGTTTACGCCACTCTCAACGCGTTCAATGTTATACAAATATTTTTATTCCGGGGGATGAACGCCGTTCTAGTTGTTCTCATTTTAGTGGCAGTCAATGCTTCATTGATTGCCTGCCCATCCACTAATTGAGTCGTCAAGAAAACTTGTTGGGCAACCCCGGGTGGGGTGGGGGGGAGACAAGGCTTTGAAATTAAGGATTCCTACAAACTTAGCTCGATAAGTATCAATTAGTAGTATAATTCATGTATCATTCATGACATTAAAACACAACTTGCAGATGCTAAAAGTAATTTTAGATGTACATAAATTAATCTGATATCAATGGGACGGTCTTGGTACCGTCCCCTTGAGTACGTCCCCTTGATGTCACTGCTCCGAGCTATCGTTGAAGTTGACGTTATGTGACGTCATATCCGAGTTCCTCACAATCGTCATGAGAAAAGCAGTTCATGACGTCACCCTCCTTCTACATCATGAGGCGATATCTTGAAACCTGTGAGTCCTTTTGTTCTCGTTTTTGTCCGTCTCTACCAATAAAATTGTTCAAAATGGCTCTTTATCCCAACATTTGTTTTGGATTGTTAGCATATGGAGTTTTTTTCGCTCATATTTCGGGTCCCAGCGAAGCTGCCATCTGATAGCCTTTATTTACTCACGGCGTTCATGGCCTGGCCTTTGACCATTTAAGAGAACGGCCAGAGTGTCTCACTCGGGGTCAGGTAGCCTCGAACCAACAACCTTCAGTTTCCAATGAATGTCAATTGTAGGGAGAGGCCGACACGCTACCCACTCGGCCACCAAGGAGGGTCGTGTGATGTTTCATGTTAGTAGGAAAGGAACGAAGTATGTGTGATAAGATATAGGTGGCTTCATGACCAATTTTTCCCGTATCTATATTAAATGATTTGGTTTTCAGCGTATAAAGTTGAATTTAAATGAAATTGAGTTTTCACCGGGTCTGTTCAGAACTACTTAAGTGCCCAAAGAAAAAAACTTTGGTATTTTCGTTGATCCAAAAAAGCGTTCAATAGTTTAAAACACGACATCCTTTTCGCCAATTTTTAACAAATACGAATTGAGGGGATAGTCCCTCGACGGGGTCAGTTGTTAGACGGAGGACAGTAAAAATGTGTGAGAATTAAGTGTTCATATTCTCAACACTCAGTCATAAGCCTTGACATACTGCAGGTTCTTTCTTGGGTCCTCTACTCTTTTTGCTTCATACAAAAGTCTCCTATAAGTAGACAATTTTATTATCCGCTGATGAAACTGCATTATCTTACTCTCAACTTTGGAAAAAAAATCATAATTCGCTTCACTAATGATGTATCTGACTGTCTAAGGGTTTCATTTGATAAACAACGCTTATGCTTTCAGAGAAGTGATAAATTATTGGGTGTTACTATGATAGACGGCTGTCCTAACGGCAACATCTTGGCCTAGTTTGTGCGAAAATGAAATAATATAGTGGTCATATTCAATAAACATCGATTCTCCATCTCAGAAGGAGAGCTGGTGGGTTTGTATGGCAGTTTAATTTTAATTTATCTTATTTTGTGAAATGTTGTTTGGGGCAGTATATTCTGTTTTCAGTTTGATAAATTGTTCGGTTGCAGAAGAAGATGGTCCGGATGCCACAGGCAAAGGCTATTCAAATCACAGTGTTCCACCAACAAAATAATCCGTTTAAAACCACTAAATCTATTTTTTTTCTGCTGGCCAAGAAATTCAATCAGAATTATCGTAGCCACAAGAAAACTATTCTATGCGAGATAGCAGCAATCCAGTCACTAGTTTTCAGTGATTGGCAACAAGCTAACAATTCATGGCATATAGTCTTCCGCTAAACTGAAGGCATTGCTTTGCGCATTTTCAAGCAGTCCTGAAGCTGTATCTTATTGAACAATTTGTTAGTTAGTGTCTTTCCTGCCGTACTGCCTTACATGTAGGAGAATTGTACCTAAATTAAGTTTAAGTTTATGTGAATGATAGTATCATATATTTGCCTTAAAAACATTTTTAGTGTTTGAATTTAGGCCTGAACTTCTGTTATTTTGAACTGCATTGTTCCTGTAAACTTTGTCTTCAATGGAGAAGTTTGAATTTGAATTTTTTATGGTAAAACCAATATTGAAACCAGCAGTATACCGAGGCAAGCCTCCTTTTGTTCCGCACGAACGGCCGTGCCCAGACAAACGACCCCGACAGTTTCGCACGAATGAATTCTCCCGACAGGCCCCGCCTGCTGCGCACGAACGGTCATACGCAGACGAAAGACGCCGCTTGCTTCGCATATTTCTACTCTGACGAGATTTCGCCTGCTTCGCATGAACAGCTCTACCGTGTAGCAAGACCCGGAATGTTCTGCAGCGACGGCTGTACCCAGAGGAATGACCTTGCCTGCTTTGGCCTAACGACTCTACCCAGACGTGAGAACCCTCATATTCCTCATGAACAGCTGTACCCAGAAGCTAGAGCACGTATGTTCCCCATGGACAGTTAATTGTGCCCTGAAATGTGGTTGTTGTGAACTATGACCAATCATGAAATAGTATCCATAAAGGAATTATTTGTTGGTAGCAAATCAGAAGATTTTGACCGTGACGTTGTCCCCGAACTTGATCTCGGAAGTATTAATAACTTTCAATCCTTGGCATTGGGCCGATAATTCTAGTGATGAAAGGCTCGTCAAAAGCCCTTCAAATCAATTTTGAACCCTTCCTTCTGGGAGTATATACTATGATAACCCATGCAAAAGAACTACTCCAATGAAGAGTTGAATGTTTTGTTGACACGATACACAATGGTGCAGGCCGTCTGATTGATCATCCGTTTTCCAAATCAATGTTTTCGTTTAATAGCATTTGTGTCAACAGTCGAGGTGAGCGAATAAAGATCATCCATGAAATCGACTGTGACGTGAAACCCTCGACTCGGAAGGATAATGGGTGTTTCTATTTTTGGGTGTTTCTTTTTTTTCCGTTGATATCTATGTTCACGTTATTGGTCAATCAGTGTCACTCAACCTTTGTAACCTTGTATAAGCCAGCTTTGTGTACTTTTCTTATTGTATTGTTCCACCTTACAGTATTTCCTGACAGCTGGGTATAACTTGATGCTCGAAATGGTTTGTTATCTTCAGCACGTTTAGTTCTAGCATTCGATGATCTTTCGAACACTTGTTCCCGCTTTTGTGTTCCTACAGAGAATTTTGGAAAACCGAAGTTGGGAATTTGATGTTTAATCAAAATGTATTAGGTTCATTAATTTCTCGAGAAAAAAATCCATTAGGTTTTTGACATGCAAATCGTTTGTTTAATTTTGGGAGGGGGTGCAAGATAAATTATCGAATAATTTAACTTACAACAACTTTACGTGTTCATCTGGATCTGTCACTGATCAAGGTAATTTGAAAATACATATTTTATCAACAGTACCATAACAGTACCGTCGTCGATTAGTTGTTTAGCGTCAACTTGACGAGGCATCATTGTTATCGATGAAGTTACAAGGAGAAATCGCTCCCGAACCAATTTAAACAGTGTCGTTTATGGAATGTCCGTACATATGATACAACG
>SDVV010001881.1:0-24350 GCA_016164225.1 Gammarus roeselii
GTAGGCACACCATCTGCTAAAGATTGATAGAACTACAGAGTCAAGCGGATAGATTTGATATGAATAACGCTTAACTCAATGAAAAATACCTAACATAAGTATGAAAACGGGGAAAATATATACAATCCTTGGTAATATTAGGTTAGGATGGGTTAGGTTTAGTGCCCCTCTACAATACAGACCTATAGTGAAAAATGCTACAGTGGATCTGGTCAATGCTCAAATATGACAGATAATCTAAATTAGAACGCAATCTCCAAACGAAGCCTGAATTAATCAATACCTTCTCAGTGTCTAAACTGCAAACGTCTTACAAACATTTAGAAAAGAACGACATGCAGGAATAAGCACCAAGTAAATACCTGCGATTGGATGACATAAATGAGATGTACATTAAATTGTTGAAGAATTTCAACACTAACACTCGACACAAATCCAGTAGATTAGTTCTTCAAGACAACATGGAACCGGACCCAAATCCAATGTCGAGAGAGGAAACACACCAAATTTTTGAAGCATCACATCCAAATAAGCGTATTTTATACCCAACATACCATGAAATTAGGCAAAAAATGTATAGCAAGAACTATAAAATAGCTAAATAAGATTCTCTACTCTACTCTTAGCAACAACGATTAGCGAGAATCAGAATTTCTACAGTCTACAGTCTACATCTACATTCTACAGGCTACGGGCTCTAGTCGCCGCAGTGCTTCAGCGGTTGCAGCGCAACCAGAGGCAGTTGCCCTTCGGTCGAGCGATCATCATCGAGTCAGGTCGCACTCGCCGCCTATTGGAAAACGCTGAGGAAAAGCTGCTGACTGTTGTGCAAACAGTGGCATTGTTGTCTAGAGAAGGCAAGCTACAAGGTCATTGCAGTACATTTAGGTAGTGGTTAAAACAATAGAGATTAAAAATTTAGTTCCTTTACGGAAGCGTTCGTAATTGAGGATAAGAGGTTGGTTCTAAGCCACTATGTTACGTCTAGTTTTTAAATAATGCGGCATTCGGTGTTGAAGGGTCACCACGGTGTTGCCAGGGGAGCTGTGGGCTGTGACGTCACGTTTAGTCTATATAAGATCGTGTCGACAGGTAACGGGGGCTTTTTTGGTGTTCAGCATGTGAAAGAGCCATCACGAAACGTACGTCTGCTCTTATTAGCCGTCAAGTCGCCCCGCCGCATCGAAGTAAAATCTCTCCGCCCGAGAACACAATTTGGTTAAGTGTATCCAAATCACTTCAGGGAAGAAAGATTATCGTCTTCAAGCGTTCTTCAGTGAAACAGTAGCCGTCTTCAAGGAAGAAAGATTGTCGTCTTCAAAGCGTTCGTCAGTAGAACAGTAGCCGACTTCAAGAAACAAAGATAATCGTCTTCAAACGTTCTCCAGTAAAACAGTAGCCGACTTCAAGAAAAAAAGATTATCGTCTTCAGAGCGTTCTTCAGTAAAACAGTAGCCGACTTCAAGAAAGAAAGATTATCGTCTTCAAGCGTTCTTCAGTTGTATAGATAAGACGCAAAGGATCCAATTTAGGGACAAGTAGAAGACCACACTAACAAGAGGAAAAGCTAGGAGTTGTGGAAACAAGACGAGTGAGCACTTCCGCTCTCTCCTTGCAACTTCAAAACCCGACTGTGTGACCCGTTGAGCGCGTATGCAAGTTGCTCATATAAGTTGTGTTAGTAATATTACGTTTCGTTGGTATCGATCAACCTTAGATTGATCATGGTAGAGGTCGTATTATCGGATATGATAATTTGTTGCTGTAAGCATCCTCTCTATATATCTACTCATATGTGTTCCCGAGTAGATTGATGTTAGAAATATGATAATCTGTGGCTGTAAGCATCCTCTCTATACATCTATTCATATGTGTACCCTAGTAGATTGATGTTAGAAATATGATAATCTGTGGCTGTAAGCATCCTCTCTCTATATATCTATTCATGTGTGTACCCGAGTAGATTGATGTTAGAAAGTGAGTGTTATCATTAGTGTGTGGGTAGTAAGCCAGTTTCAAGGGCTTCTCTGAGTTATTAAATAAATATAGACATATAAGGATGTGTCATTCCTCACACATAAGGGTCATTTTTATACATATCGTCTCCCAGACCCACTCAACTGAGTAGCTGGAGAGGGTTAATTTGGGTCAACACCTTAGACCTATCCTGGGTCGGGTGAACTCACATGCCCGTCGACCATTGATAAGTGTCTGTCGGCAATTTTGTATTGCCTTCGACTTCCTTTAATTTACGTGGCGGGCTACACACTGGTGCTCAAGCATGAGGAAGTTATATACCTCACAAGTCACAAGCAAATCAGAGAGTGATTCTCTGGCTCACTTTTCCTTCATTTCCATACATTACTGCGTTTATGTGTTGGGTGGTAGGCGTGTGTCGCTTGTGTGTATCACAATACGGATTAGAAAAACGGTGGATGCGTCTAACACCAGTGCAAGCTCAAGGGCTGACCAGTCTCTCTCTCTCATTGGAAGTGAGGTAAACAGTGGTGCAGGGCTGAAAATTTAAGAGAAAGGAGCAGCGGGGCGGCTGATAGAGCAGACGTACAATACAATTTACTAAGTGGTACCATATATTTGTACAATACGCAGAGAAAGAGAGACAGATTGGGTCACAATCAAAGCGAACATCAAAACGGTGAGAGCTGCACTGGCGGTAGGCCCGAATAAAGTTGAGTCAATAGAGCAGACGCCGCAGCAGGGCTCGACAGCTTCGCTGGGTTTTATCGTAGTTCATAGGCATTTGTTGCTGTGTAGCGCGTTTTCGGTTACAGTGTGGGTTTAATGGAATAATGAGATAGTCAGTGAAATATTTAAAACCGTGGTAAATTCAGTGGAGTTGTAGTAGAATTATTGAAGTTACTGAGTTTTAAAATCTGCGATAGGATAATCATTAGACAATAATTTATACGATTGTTAAGTTTAAGTAGTGTGGTACTCTTGTCATTTTTGACTGGTGGCATATGGAACAAACACGACGTTTGAGTGAATCGTATGAGGCTCTATTAAATAGGCATCAGTTGGTACGTGATAGCCTGGAAGAGTGCAAGAAACACTCGAGTATCGAGTAGGCTTAGAGATAGCCGACGTGGTGGAGTGGTGGTGGTTCGATTTGAGACGTGGTAAAGTGGTGATTCGATTCAGACGTGCTTGAGGATGTGTTTAGGTCCTTGACCCTTAGGGGTGCCCGTCTGACTGACTTAACCGGACAAGCTATACTGTATTGGGTATGCGAAATATTCAAATTGCAGTGAATCCAAAATCATCCAACTCGAAAGCGGATGGTTTGTCAAATCTAAACTTCAAACAAAAAGGCCAATCCCAATTACGTTCACCCATCAGATGGTCGTGATTGACAAAGGTCATTCAGCTCCTTATAAACTACTGATTGGCACGGACTTACTAGACTAAGACCGCGCGAAGATAGATATTTTTTTTTTGACATTAGAAATTACTCACAAAAGCATATAACATCCCATTAGCGACTTGAACCAAAAACAATCAGCACACGATACAAACAACAAAACCGAACACTCACCGTTCTCTTTGCATTCCACTACTCGTGTCTATCCTACTAAAAACAAGATTGAATTAACTGACTCACAGTTAGCCACATACATTACACATTTAACCACCAATACATCCATCAAAACTTACACAGAGAGAAAATGTCCTGTGAAATGTACAATATTTGTCATGTTGGCCTGTTCATAGCTATATACATATAAATGTAGCATGATTTCTGCAAATAGTTTGTTGAAAGTATTTTCATATTGATTTTAGACCTTGTTTAATTTACATGTATCTGATAAATTTAGCCGGTTTTCATTTTTTTATTAGGTCAGGTTCCAGGATCTTCTGTTGACACTAGATGAATTTGGTTACTATTTTATAATACTTTATGGCCCGTCAATTTGAATAAATTCGCGTGGCATTAAGTCTTCATAATTTCCAATCATAAAAAAATATATACGCTGTTTTCTTGAATAGAACACTATATATTTCATCACTCTGTAAAAAATCTTATTATCTCATGGTTAGTGGTATCAGTCTCAGACTCATAAGATCAAGGTCTCGGGTTCGAACTCCGCTCGTCACGGAACTTTTACCTTTCGATATCAATAGAAACTCGAGTTTGCGTATCGTTTTCGACCTTGAATGGATAAAAAGCGATCATCATATAATAAAATGTATAGATTTTGTATAATTTTATAAAGAAAAGTTAATTGTTGTCTAGAACATTCATGTAATAGTTGCATGACGAAATCATTTAAATTCAACAGTACGAAGATTGTAAATCCAAAAGGATTTTTTTGGGGGAGAAAATGCAATAGTCACGTTGACTTTACGATATACATGTATTCACTACCATACACTTTTGTGTACTGGACCGTGGTCGTATTACAAACGCTAATCCGCAGAGCAGTTTGTTGGACCATGTTTCATTCGAATTCGGACGTCCCGGGATGGGACTTGTTCCTCCCAGAAATTATTATTGTTAGTAACGTCACGTTATAACACTATTGGTGATAATCCTCATTATGTTCTGTTCGGTTACGACCGGGAACACATAGCCCTGTGACACGGTCCCGAACCGTTTGAGCCTCTGTACAATTTCGATGGCGCATGTGTTATTATTATTTTTATTATATCATCCATTTTTATCGTCTAGAAATAGGTTTTCAATGCATAGGTAGCTATAATATATCAAACTTGGTTTTCATATGCGTGTTATTTAAATTAGCGTAACGAGAGATAAATAAATTTGTGACAGCACATCTCTTGTCGGCGGCCGGCTTGTAGCTATTTCATGTTGCAAAACATGACTCACAATATGTGTTATCAAAAATCGTATAAAAACTCATGGGCGTGGGATTAATGAATCCAGAATTAATTCATCGTAGCTCATTTCCAGGGGTCGGTTCGGATTATAAGGAGCAAATATTATTAACAATAGTATCATCTGTGCATATACCTAAGATATGAATACAATGTAGAGTGGGAAATTGGATAGCACGGACATATTGTAAAGATGGGTTTAAAACATTAAATTAATAATAAAGGGGTGAATACGCGACATAAGTATAAAAAAGGTTATACATAGAATAAATACCAATCAACTAAATATATTCGCGAGAAACTAGTTTTGAACCAAAGAGTCTACGCCAAATATCATCCGAAACTAACTGAATACCCCAAACTGTCACCCAGATGGGAAGGACCATTTGTGGTTACCAAAATACTTACACCTTACAATTTTGCTCTACAACATGTCATTTATGTAAGGAGTGCAAAGTCTATCTAAACGACATTTTGCCTTGTGACCTATCTCACGTAGGGGCGCCCTCGCTGATGTTACGGGGAGGACGCATGTGAGGGGTTGGACGAACCAACCGAGGGAGTTGACAGCGGGGAGGAGGGAACACCTGTTCCCGAATCTCTTGCAGCCCCGGACACCCCTGTAGAGGTAGATGTGCCAGGAGTGGAAGCCATGGATAGGCCTCTATTCGCACGTGAACCAATTGTCACCCGTTCACAGTGAATTCCAGACGACGAACACGCTTCTCTCCGTTGAGGAAACCTGTACGGCCGTCTTGTAACTAATATAATCAGCATCTGTACAAATTGTTTATTACCCATATCATTGTTCTAGTGTATAAGTTAGAATTAAGACACTTTTTTTTGTAGGCGAAATGTTGGTCCTGCAACTCATGCCCTTGCTCCTTCTGGGTCGCATCCCTTACGGAACGCCCGTCGCTCCAAGACGGGGAGGGACCGAGGAGGTAAGGGATATGGTGCATGTACCTGGAGATGGGGGAATGGTTGGCAACCAGGGTACACGGCAACTTACTTTCAAGGACAGGTGGGGGTGCGAGTGGAGTATCGCACGAAGTTCTTCGTCGCACAATCCGCTGCCAGTATGTTCGAGAGAGCCGAACAACTGGTTGACACGTTGAGATCGTTGTCAGTGACCCGGACCCATTAGGCAGCGGTCACAGATTCACTCCATGCGATGTCCTACCATTTCCGGTTGTTGTTCACACGCTCAGGCCAAGATCGATAGGCAGCGTAACGCTGGTGGCCTTGTTGTTGGAAGTGTTCGTGGCTGTACACATAATATTAAAGTATTGCAGGCAAAGATGCAGGTGGCCTGTAGCATTTGTCCCACCTATTGTCCATCCCATTCGCAGGTTACCGAAGCCGATGCATTCATCAGGTGGTACAATACACTCCAAATTTCCCAGGTCCACTCTGATCCCTTTGAAACTTTTGTCCACAGATGGGTGTCGTGTCAATGGGAAAGCAGCAGGGAGAGTCGCGCTTGAGGCTGGCAGAGGCGCGGACTGGGTTAACCCCGGGCATGCGTCTAAGAGACTTCAACCACACAGTGCCTATGCTCACAACAAAATTTTACGGACCCATTATGTGAGACGAGAGACGGATCAACCCCTGATCCCAGCCATGTTACTCAGGATGATGCAACTTCCTATCCGGCGAACAAGCTGACTGGGCAAGACCTTGGCGGCGACACGCCCTTGGCCTTGAACGACTCCCGCCCTATCAACAACAGCCACAACCAGCTGAGAAATGAGTCCGAAGTCCATGAAGTGGACTCCATCCGCACCATAAGACCCGGATGACGACCACTAGAGTTCGGACTGACCCGTGCTGCCGACTGACAGCCCGAGTACAGGTCCGAAGGGGAGGTGTAGCGCGAATCAGAATTTCTACAGTCTACAGTCTACATCTACATTCTACAGGCTACGGGCTCTAGTCGCCGCAGTGCTACAGCGGTTGCAGCGCAACCAGAGGCAGTTGCCCTTTGGTCGAGGGATGATCATCGAAGCAGGTCGCACTCGCCGCCTATTGAAAAACGCTGAGGAAAAGCTGCTGACTGTTGTGCAAACAGTGGCATTGTTGTCTGGAGAAGGCAAGCTACAAGGTCATTGGAGTACATATAGGTAGTGGTTAAAACAATAGAGATTTAAGATTTAGTTCCTTTACGAAAGCTTTCGTAGTTAAGGATATGAGGTTGGTTCTAAGCCATTATGTTACGTCTAGTTTTTAAATAATGCGGCATTCGATGTTGAAGGGAAGCTGTGGGCTGTGATGTCACGTTTAGTCTATATAAGATCATGTCGACAGGTAACGGGGGCTTTTTTGGTGTTCAGCATGTGAAAGAGCCATCACGAAACGTACGTCTGCTCTTATTAGCCGTCAAGTCGCCCCGCCGCATCGAAGTAAAATCTCTCCGCCCGAGAACACAATTTGGTTAAGTGTATCCAGATCACTTCAAGGAAGAAAGATTATCGTCTTCAAGCGTTCTTCAGTAAAACAGTAGCCGTCTTCAAGGAAGAAAGATTGTCGTCTTCAAAGCGTTCGTCAGTAAAACAGTAGCCGACTTCAAGAAACAAAGATAATCGTCTTCAAACGTGCTCCAGTAAAACAGTAGCCGACTTCAAGAAAGAAAGATTATCGTCTACAAAGCGTTCTTCAGTAAAACAGTAGCCGACTTCAAGAAAGAAAGATTATCGTCTTCAAGCGTTCTTCAGTTGTTTAGATAAGACGCAAAGGATCCACTTCAGGGACAAGTAGAAGACCACACTAACAAGAGGAAAAGCTAGGAGTTGTGGAAACAACACGAGTGAGCACTTCCGCTCTCTCCTTGCAACTTCAAAACCCGACTGTGTGACCCGGTGAGCGCATATGCAAGTTGCTCATATAAGTTGTGTTAGTAATATTACGTTTCGTTGATATCGATCAACCTTAGATTGATCATGGCAGAGGTCGTATTATTTGATATAATGATAATTTGTGGCTTTATATATATTCATGTGTACCCGAGTAGATTGATGTTAGAAATATGATAATCTGTGGCTGTAAGCATCCTCTCTATATATCTATTCATATGTGTACCCGAGTAGATTGATGTTAGAAATATGATAATCTGTGGCTGTAAGCATCCTCTCTGTATATATTTATTCATGTGTGTCCCCGAGTAGATTGATGTTAGAAAGGAAGTGTTGACATTAGTGTGTGGGGAGTCAGATAGTTCCAAGGGCTTCTCTGAGTTATCAAATAAATATAGACATATATGTAAGTGTCATTCCCCACACATAAGGGTTGTGTATGGGAGTGTCATTGTTAAATATATTGTCTCCCAAACCCACTCAACTGAGTAGCTGGAGAGTGTCAATTTGGGTGAACACCTTAGACCTCTCCTGGGTCGGGTGAACTCACAAGCCCGTCGATCATTGATAAGTGTCTGTCGGCAATTTTTTATTGCCTTCGACTTCCTTTAATTTACATGGTGGGCTACACGATTAACTATTAAATACGGTGTGTCCTACCGCACCCTGATGATAAATCCTAGTCCAATATCCCACGTGATCTGGTTCATGACTAAGAACATGTACTAACACAACAGCCATACCGAAAATAACTGACATTTAAGGCTGAGGTAATGCGAAAAATGTAATTTTTACTACGATACCTATTCAAATCTATAACAAAATCCTAGACCTAACTGATACTATGCCTCTAGTAGGAGAAAAATTCAAGCCTCACTGTGTCGTAACAACAAACTCTACAATGCTTTACTAGGTCACTTCTCAGCAATCTACCACTGATATATAAAAAATTTAGAGGTAACACCCAGTCACGTACCTCGCATCTGTTTAACCCATCGTCTCTGAACAGCCTCGAGCAAAATCACATCCTGGACATAACCAAGAATCTAGATACAGGTATGGTGGTCAAGAATGAGGCTAACATGAGTCTCAGAGAGTGTGTGGCCATAAAAAGCTGGGATTCTGTTCACTAACAATCTAAGTACACCACAACAACTATGAGCAGCTTGTAGCATAACCTCTCTAACAACCCCATTTAACTTAAGATCGACGTCCATAAGGCCATACATAATTCTTGTTGAACATTGATAAATACCAAATGACAACCAAAGAGTGTACACCACCTCTACACCAGGACCCCTCCAGCCAGGAAATCATCATCTAAAACGTTACATTATACATTTGCAAGGGTTCAATTACGAAAATTCCACATAGGTGCAGTACGGACATACACCTTTTAAATATACGTTGCTATGATTGTCGTGGATAAAACCTACAACAACAACTCTCTGAATAACAAAATAAGATTCTTTTCTCTGCTCTAATTCACAATAAAAGTGTAATACACTAGGGTATCCACCATAGTAAATCGGAAAGAAACGTTAACACAACGGGTTTTTGCCTAGGGGACTCTCTAAATCCCCCTAAACATTGAAAAATGGTCCTACAATAAACATACAATACCCTAACAGCAAGACCATGTTTGTAACAAATCGACTGTTCTATATCTATAATCACCACGTCAAATATTGTGCCAGGATGTAAGAAGATATATAAAACACCAAAAATATACAGCTTGTAAATAATTAAACCTGAATTTTTTTCTGTATTGCAGATACACACCTAATATATCCTAAAATTGTATAAATAACCAACAGATTTCATTGAAGATAGAAACTGTACAGAGAACGTACAAAACTGAACGAGAATATACTAAAATGCTCGAGTCATAACAAACCAAGAAGATTAATGCTCTACCATACCCAAAACGTACATTGAAAACGTGATGAACGATAATGAACTAGCATGTAACCGAACAAACAAGTAATGTGAAAAAGATACCAAGACCTACGAGCGACATATCTGAAACCTATAGTAAATAATGTGGAATACTTCTACACGAACACGCTATAGTACATGCAATATCTGATGAAATTTGCCTCAACTTAGTCCAAAACAGGGTTAAATTAACATCTCTTTAACCAAAGTAACCCCGGCTAAATCGTAACAGATGCCTAGAACTGTAGAAGATAACTAATCATCTATAAAAAAATAGAAATTCAACATATATCAACCGATCATTACTATGTATACATAACACACTAAATTAACTTACAATAAATCCATATCGATCAAGTATTCTCACTATTGGAAAATTGGCGTAAAATGTAACACCGATATATCTGGTTGAAACCTGGATAATGCAATATGGGGTAGATAAAATCTCGTAACGAAGATACAGCATCCCAAGAAAAAATATTCATTAGCACACAAACAACCTGACTAATAATCCATACTATTCCTATAGATATTATGTACATATGAAATAAATAGATGGAAAACACAGAACATTTCCTAAAATTCAATATCAGGGTGGTACCATACAGGGTCGATCGCACACTAAGGCTGCAAATTGAGCTATAAAACATGCCTACCACACTGTTCGTAAAAATATAATATATAGTGATGAATGAACAAAACATGCACAATATCTCAACCCCAACCGCTACGAATCCACCAGTCAAGCATCGAATGAGTCAATTATACTCTTAAGTGGTTTTTCTTTAAGAATGATTCAGTCATCCGTAAATTTTGTATCTATTTTCCTTCATCGGATATCTCACAGCGTAGAAAAAATTAATGAAGGAGTTACTGCAGGCGTAAGTAAAGCGTCGCGCAAGGTTACAGATTAAAACAATCGGATAAAAATAACAATAAACTAATTGAATCTATGCCACATGTAAAATTGATCAATAGCGAGCAACGTAGAAAATTAAATATCGAGGTTGAAAATTCATCATGAAGGTGTCCGGAAAGTGGGGCTTTTCAATATATAATACTACATATAAGTTATTATCAATAAAATTCTTATAAATGTATGTTTGTCAATACCCCAAAAAACATTTAGAGGATCTAGCATTGACAAAACGCATGTATTCAATGTGACATGCAACGAAGTTGCAACGCCCGCCAAGCATTGAAATGGTAACACTCCTATTAAATATAAAACCTGTTAACATGTATAAGCTATCCGTTTACTGATTCCCGTCCTACCCTTAGCCCCCCGCTCCCCTTTTTTGCACAAGCCCTCGCACGCCCACTGATTCAAGGTTGCATGCATCGCGACCTACCCGCCCTGCCCAGAAGTGACTCTAGAATGCCGTTTTTGTAGTACTTCCTACTGCTCCGGGGATCCAGCAGAATTCAACCGCCTGACCCGTCTCTGACATTGTTAATAAATCGTGCTGCATTTTATGAAGGACAGGATGTTCATAGTGTAGGTTTTTCAGCTGTGTGAGAGCATTCAGAATGTCTGAAAATACGACATATTTAAGGAGGCGGTCAGTTTTTGTAATGTATATGGCTAATTCGACTGCGTGCAGGTCTGCAGAGAATACAGAGGTCTCATGCGGTAAGGTTGCTGAACGTGCACTCCGTCCGCCGTTTTGGAGCCGTCAGTATATATATGACGGTGCTCCGTGGATTGCTCCTCGTGTATTCTTGTAAACTCTGCGAAACATCTTGGTTGGAGTAGATTCTTTGGGGTACATTTTTAACTCTAGGTTGACCAGCGGTGGGATGATCGTCCACATTGGTGTGTTGATGTGTAGAATTCGATAGGAAAATGAAGGCTTGATAGCCCTACGATTAATATTGAGCTAGGTTTACAAGTTGTTCACGCGTAGTGAAACGATGGGCGTACGTTCTTTTTTGCTGCGAAGAGGCAATTATCAGAGATGTTGGTGACGTCGCCGAGTGCTGGGTTGTTGATAAGGCTTCTAGTCTTGAAATAGTATTGTAGCGAGAGTTTGTCTCGCCGGAGCGGTAGTGGATGCTCGTTAGCTAGCACGTTGAGGGATTCGATGGGAGTGGAACGGAACGCGCCGGTTGTGATACGTAAAGCATTGTTGACGATGATCGCGAGTGGTTCGAGAGTGGTTTTGGCGGCTGATCCGTAAACAACAGCTCCGTAGTCAATGCGTGAGCGTATTATTGCTCTGAACGACATCATGCCGGTGTCCTTGTAGGCATCGAATTTAAGCGATGTTACCGAGAGTATAGGTCCAGTTACCCGTTTGCAGGGGGTCACCAAGGCTGCAATGTGAGGTCGCCATGTGAGCTTTGGGTCCCACACGGGGCCCATGAACTTTGTAGATTTTTCGTATACTAGAGGTGTGTTATGCAGCATTAGGTATGTTTCAGGTATAAGCCAGGATCAAGTGTAAAATGCATGTTTTCATTATTTAGAAGGAGAGAATCGAAATCCGTTTAATGAACCCTAGTTTTCGACTAGGTTTAGACATTTCTGGAGTTCATGTTGAATTGTTAAAAGACCTGAGTGTTTAGCTTATTTGTAAGTCGTCCACGCATAGTGATGAGAGGAGTCTTCCATCGCGCGGAAGACTGTCGGCTAGCTGGTCTATTTTAAGGACTAATCGGGTGACGCTGAGGATGCGTCCCTGGGGGAAGCCCATTTCTTACGGATACGATGGTGACAGAGTGCCGCCGACCTTAACCGTGAAGGTACGATTTCGCAGAAATAGATACATAAAACGCGGTAGGTGGCCTCTCAGGGCTTTGCGGTGGAGATCCTTCATGATACCTTATTTCCAAGTAGTATCGCATGTTTTTCAATGTAGAAAAGTATGGAAGCCACATGTTCCCCTCGGATGTTTGGTCCTAGTCGGATGATGTGGTCCCTTGTGGAGTGGCGCTTGCAGCCGCCGCCCTGGATGTTGTTGAGGCCTGCGCGGGCTTCTAGGTAGTCACCGAGGCGTGCGTTGATCATTCTTTCCATACTTTTGCAGAGGATGCTGGTTAGGGCAATGCATGAAGGGATAGTTGCGTGGGTCTCTGTGACATTTTCCGGGCTTGGGAATTGGGGGAACTATAGATTCCCTCCATTGATCTTGGGAAAAAAGAATTTGCATTAATTGGGTTGAACACTTTTGATAGGTCCCTTGTAGAGTGGCGCTTGCGGTCGCCACCCTGGCTGTTGTTGAGGCCTGCGCGTGTTTCTAGGGAGTCACCGAGGCGGGTGTTGAGCATTCTATTCATCCGTTTCAGAGGACGCTGGTTAGGGCAATGGGGCGATAGTTGCGTGGGTCTCTGTGACATTTTTCGGGCTTGGGAATTAGGATAATTATAGATTCCCTCCATTTATCTTGGGAAAAAAGACTTTGAATACATGGCGTTAAACATTTTTAATAGGTGTTCGCGAGCGCCATCGGGGAGGTGTTTGATCATATTGATGTGCACTCGGTCCGGCCCAAGTAAAGTTTCACGAGTATGGTCTATAGCGTTAATGTAGAACTCCTCGCTTGTAGGCGTGAAGTCTAAATGTTCCCTCTTCCGTATTTTTTTTCATGTTGGAAAGCGGCTGCGTAGTTTGTTGATTGTGATATATGGCTGGAAGTCTGTGCTAGTTTATCCGCAATCTCCGCGAAGGAGGAGTAAATGACGTCTCCGTCTGCCAGAGTGTGAATAGGTCGCCCAGGTCATCCCTGGATAAGTCTGATTTTTCCCACATTGGACACGTGGGGTGTTTCGGTTAATAGTGTTAACGAAGTGGTCCAGCGTTCTCGTTTCTTCTTCACTTGAAGTCTGCGGCATGCCGCAGTTTCCTTTTTCCACGCTATTCTATTCTGCGGGACCGTGCGCGGCGGTAGGCTCTGTACAGTCTTTCGCGTCTCTCTTTTGCATCTTCCACCTCGTGGTACCACCAAGGTTTCGGAAAAAAGGTGAAGGTGTATATTGGGGGATGCTTGCCGCAGCTGCAACTTAGAACTTCTCGTATAGTTGGGTGACAAGGGCATGTTGCGAAATGTCTTCGGGGATGTCATTCATATCGCTCCACGTGATGTGTGTCCTTATTCCTCCCGGCTGGCTTTCCGGTAGTTGAAACGACGTTGTTGTAGAGCAGGGTTTCTTGGTTGGTTGGTGAGAAGCGATTTGATGACTGGGTTACGGTCGCTGTCGTGTGCTGAAAGCAAAACTCCCCAATCGAATTAGGGTGCCAAAGTGGGGAAGCATATGGATAAATCGATGGCAGTTTCAATTTCGGGGGTGATTCGGGTGGGTTGTCGTCGTTGAGAAAGACCAGGTTGTGAGTGTGTATTGTGTTAGCTATTATCGCTCCCCTGTGGTCTGTTCTCAGGCTTCCCCATGTTTCATGGTTGCTGTTGAAGTCTCCAACGAGGAGTATTAACGAGGGCAGTCGGTTTTGCAATTCGGTCAGTCGTGCTTCCGAGAGGTCATGGCTTCGTGACTAGAAGATGTATTCCACTGTTATTGGCCTTGAGACGCATTTCTTTATAGCGACAGCTTGGAGTTCTGAGCACAGAGGAAGGGGAAGGTGAGGTGCGCTTTGGTGGATCATAAGTGCCACTCCACTGTGAGCAGTCACGTTGGTGTGGCCTTCGTGGCGGTGTATGATATATTGAAGGATTCTGAAGGTGACGGTCTCTCGGAGTTTGATCTTTTGGAGGCCTAACACCAAAGGCTTATGGGTGGCGATTAAGGATAGTAATTCGTCTTTCTTATTTCCAAGTCCCTGGCAGTTCCACTGAAGTATTTTGGTGTTCATTCTGAAGGCTATTCACACTCAGACCTTGACGATCTCGAGTAGTCGCCTGATTTGCTGGAGCTTTTGTGGTGTTGACGTTTTTGAGTATGCCCAGGGGTTTCGGGGGATAGGGAGTGTTCACGGAAGTGTCCGCCTTCGGTGGAAGGCGGTCAGCTGTAATTGCTGCGGTCGCAGCTACGAGTGCTCTGGTGGGAGGATGAGGGCTTGCGCTCTTTGTGTTTTCTTCGTGAGCGAGTGCGTTCTTCTTCTGTGCTAGCCTTTTTGATCTGCGTGGGTGGTTGTGTGGAGTGCGAGTCATTTGGGCCAGGTAAGATGACTGGTTGTTCAGAGTTCTCGCGTACGAGTTTTTCGAGATAAGCGCCGTCGTCGAGGCCGTGATCGTTCTCGCTGGTGGCGTGTTCATGAGTCGGGTTTGTTAACGGGGGAGGGGGGGGGGGTCGTGTCCCTTGCAGTGTTTTTCCACGACTGGAACCGCATTTGAGACAGGTGGAGGTAGTTCTGGATTCTCGTCCTGGCGGGCTGTTATTTGAGAGTTGTTAGTGATCTTTTTGCTCAGTGGTGCTTGTGCATCAGAGGCTTCTTCTTCTCTTTGCCTTTTCATTTTTATAATAGTGAGCCTGGCTGCGTGGTCAACTTCGGGGAACCGCATAAATTATTCCTGAGACTGTGCATCTCTGGAGCAGGGGCGGTCGCTGGGCTGAGTGAGGAAGCACTGCAACCAGGTAGGAGTGTTGGAGTCTTGTTACGATGTTGTCTTGATGATGTGTGGATGTCGTCAGGGGAGTTTGGTTGAATTGACGATTTGACTGCTTTGGCAGAATTGAGGCGGTTTGGGTTATCGTCTTTCCAGATTTGGATGGCTTGTTTCCGTGAAACTCTGCGTTCGTTTTGTGTGATTGTTATTTCTTTTTGGTCAATGTATACTGGGCAGTTGCGGTCGCCTGCCTCATGGTAGCATGAGCAATGGTAGCATTTAGAGTGGCCGGCTGTGCAGTCTTTTCTGTCGTGCTCACCGGCGTCCTTCCTAAAATGTTGAGGTATGCGGCTGGCAGTATGCGATGACGTGGACGTATTCAAGGCATTTTTTGCACATTGGAAGCCATGTTGCAATTGGGTAAGTTTTGGTTCTTCCTTGTTCACCCGGGATTACTATGAATTCCGGTGCGTCGTATCCTGGGAAGGTAATTTGGTATGCGGGAGAACTTGCGTTACGTGATTTTATCCATGTTGCTTGACGGACTTCGGTAACTTCGTAATCCTCTGACAGGCCTTCAGCGAAAGCACTGAGGTTGGTTGTAGGTGTGTAACTGGAGGTGTTTATAATTAGTTTGGTGTCGTTGAAGGACGGATGTGTTTCAATTGCAACTTTGAGTTTGTTTATGTGGGTAATCTGTTGTTTTACACTACTTTATTCACGTTCAACGACGTAGGGCAGATATTTCTTTCCATGTTGTCGAATTTCTTTCGGTTTTCCTCCAAGTTGTGTGGTGAGTGTCTTCAATAATTATAAATGGGTTAGTTGGAAGGCAACTTTGCTTGCACCACTCTTTTTGAACGTTATGAGACAGTGGGTGCGGAATGGTTCCGGTCTTCTTTCTTGGGTAGAAGGGTCATTCCGGGAAGAGCGCATCGAGACTACAGCCTTTCGTCGCCTGACCCCGTGATCAATCTGGTATTGGAGGATCGCTCTCTCCGTTTCATCTTCTGGGCAATCTCTATGCGATAGGGTGTCCGTTTACTTTGAAGTAAAAACAGTGGGCTTCTTCGGATTGAGACGACTGGTGATCTTCCGGTTTGTCATGGCCGTCGTGGGAGCAGTATGAGCATCTTCGCTTGCCAGTACAGTTTCCGCTCGTGTGTCCGTATTTCTGGCATTTATGACATCGCATCGGACGTTTTCGAATAATGTAACCTTGATTTTGGTGTCGCAGAAGGGAATGTCTAGGTATTCAGGTGGAGTAGGGCAGTTGAATTTTAGTATTAGGGCTATGGTGGTCTCTCTTCTCTCTCTTCTTGGTGTGATCTTTGGTGCGATTTTTGAATCGACAACGCAGTCCTCGTATTGAACAAGTCCAGTGATGTACTCCTCGATTTCCTCCTTTGGGATTTCTTCAACGCAGATCAAACCTTAATTTGTAGAGAAAGTCGGGTGTGGCACTATTTTGCACGGCTTTTCATAGAGTCTAGTTTTGGAGAGAATTGTGTCACTTTGAAGTTTTGTGTCTACTCTGATGGCAAAGCCTTCGTCGCCGCTGGTGGCGACGCTCACGACTGGGCGGCTAGTGAAAGAGCCCAGCTCTTTTCGCGGAGTGTATGGACAAATATCCGGTCTGTCTTTGGAGTTGAACGCGATCTTCAGGTGTTCGGAAAAGATATGACTATTGTTGAACAAGTTGTGTTCATTAAATGGCGTGTATTGCTTCCTCCGTGCAGCCCTCGGAGCTCGGTTGCGGTTTTTGTGGGGTGAAGAGTCGTCGAAGTTGTCGTCGGACGTAGAGGTAGAGGTACTTGCGCAAGTTGCGGGTACTTTAGTTTGTTGGTTCTCTACGAGTTCGTGGATATGGAGAAAAATGGCCTTGACATGACCCTCGAGCCTCGTTAGACTGTCATCAATTGTGCTAGGATCTGTGGCAAAAACTTCTGCTTCCTGCCCAGAGAGGCCCGTCGTTTGGCCTAGTAGATTCCTGATTTCCTGGACGTTCCTGGTTAACCCGTCGATGCGGTCGTCTCTCCGGTCATCTTCGGTTGAGGTGGCGCTGGTCATCTTGGAGAGGCTGAGGTTCTTGACTGTTGGAATCTTGGCCTTCGTCTTTCTGTAGAAGGTGCTGGTCCCTCCCGGGTGGTGCTTCCTCCTTCCCCTTATTGGACCCCTGGTTCACGCTATGAGCCATGGAGCTCACTCGTAAAGGTCTCTTGAAGGCTTTACCGCTTCTAACGTTAACGTTATTTGAATAGTTTGCAAGCAAAACGAACGTGCGGTTTAAGGTCCCAGCACAAATTAGAGACCAGCCTGAGGTATCGAAGGGGTTTTCAGTTAATAAACCGTATGTGAACAAACGCGAATTCCGTCTCTCAAATGGTGTGACCTTGTTCTCGCATAGTCAACTCCTGGAAATTTCGAATCTACTCTGATGGCGAAGCTTTTGTAGCAGCTGGTGGTGATGCTAAGGACTGGACGGCCGGTGAAGGAGCCCAGCTCTTTTCCCAGAGTGCATGGACAAAAATCCGGTCTATCATTGGCGTCCAGTGTGATCTTCAGGTAATAGGGAAAGGTGGGACTATTGTTGAACAGGTTGTGTTCATTAAATTGCGTATACTGCTTCATCCTTGAAGCCCGTGGAGCTCGGTCATTGTCATTGTTCAGACGTATGGTCGAGTACCTTGGTCATGCGATAAGTGCCGCCGTTATACAGCCATCGCCAATAGGCGTGTAGCGATAGTGAATTATCCGATGCCCCAAACACTGCGTCAGGTTCGCTCTTTTCTTGGTATGGTAAACTTTTTAGACGCCACAATCCAAAGTGTAATGACTGAATTGCCCCGTTGATTGGTACGACCAAGGCGATAAACCTCAGATGGACGAAAAATTGCGCGATCGCATTTGACAAACTTGAAACTGTTCTGATTAATCCTCCTGTTTTGGCCTACCCTGTAATATCAAAGTCCGCGGGTAAGAGTCCGGTAACGGCTGACGCATGTTCTTTTGGCGCCGGAGCGGTCTTAACTCAAGTTCAAAACGGAGACGAGGAAGTAACTGCTTAAACGAGTACCACTTTTAACTCATCTGAGCGTAACTATAGCACAACGGATAGAGAGTTGGCCGGGCTTAGGTGGTCGGTAAAGCATTTTAGACCTTTTCTAGCGGGACGAGAGTTTGTAATCGGATCAGATCACAGACTATTGGTGTACCTAGACCCTAGACTATTAAGAACGTTCGAAGATCTTAACATCTGTAGTTACAAATTACAAATCATCTCTGGTATAGAGAACAGTGTTGCTGATTGTTTGTCTCGCGCGTTCAATTTGAATGACTTTGTTGAGGTAGATGACGAAACTTACGTGGTAGAGAGAGATGACCGTTATATATGTCTTGGTTCAGGGAGGTGCCGACTCGTTGTTTCTGTGTCTTTCTTTAATATTATACAATTCGATGGACGATCACTTGCAAATACGTACAGAGGTGACAGAGAGGTTAGTAAAAACACCGGTAGATTATGGCATTTCATTGTCTGGAGCATCAAAGCGTAATATAAGAGCAATGCTACAGACGGGAGTGTTCCATCCATGACAATGCTACAGACTGGAGTGCGTTTTCGGCCCTCCATGACCTCTGATTGAAGATTCACGTGGACACAGACTGGGAATAGTTGACTTCCCAAGCGCTTCAGGGCGCGTTGGAGCCCATCTTAATCTCGCTGGCGGGGTTCATTTCAATCAGCTGGCAAAGGAAGACTGTAAGAAACAGGTTAATTCTGAGTCGTCGACGAGCTAGAGAACTATTCACATGCTCGAGGATGAAGGAGAAGAGAACGAAACTAAGGTGATGCAGCTCAGACGAAGATATGAAAACCGAGGAATAAACTAAATAGAAGCCACGACAAACGTTAACGATAGGCAACCTAACTCTACAAAGGCTGCAGACATAAAAATAAGTGACTTGACCCACTTCAATTTAGGTTTCAAAGAGACGAAGGGGTATCAAGAGAAAGATTCAGCTTTGAAAGAGATTGCCAGAGCAGTAGAACATAGGACTAAATTGAACTGGGATGTCCATTCTGCAATGAAGATGAAATATAACAAGTTACGTATGGTATGTAAGAAGTTGATGATTTCGGACGAAGTATTGTGATGTCAGACGAAGCAGGGGGCAATACCCATAATCCCAACAGCGTGTCTGCAGCCATTGTTGAACAGAATGCATGCGGATGCTGGTCACACGGGAAGAGAAAAATCCGTTCATGTTGGTAAAGGATACTATTATCATCCTAACCTTTATCAACCTAACTAGTAAGAGAGTGGGATATTTGCCAAAGGTTCAAGATTTATTCCCGCGATAGACAGCCCGTCATACAGAGGACAGCCGCGAGCCCGTTGGACAAATACGCTTTCGACGTTCTCCAACAGGATCAAGCCGCCTATGGCTTGAAATACCTGGTGGTCGGGATAGACATGGCATCTCGTTTTGTCCATGCAGTTCCTCAGCGGGAGAAGACGACAACAACTGTGACTCGTGCGGTGAAGGAAAGGATTTGCTCTGTTTTGCCAGGAATGCCCGCATCTGTATTGACCGATAACGGGAAGGAGTTTACGGGTAAGGTTTCCTGCGATTTGCTCGCAAAGTACGGGATTAAACATCATACGTCTGTGTCTTACCTCGGCCATACGAACGACCGGGTTGAGCGTGTCGGTCTGGCAACAGCTCGCAGAGAAAACGGGACTACCTGGCCGGATAGGCTGCCACGAGTGTTGATAACATCCATCATGCTAACACCGTACCACGGGGAAGGCGCCGGTCGATTTTTTTCACGATAGGAACTGCGAGTTTGCCTCTGCCGTCCAAGCAGCGTTGGAGACAGGAAACTTCACGTTTTTGACCGTTTGTACTGGGTGACATCGTTGCTTGGAAGCTACCAACCTATCGGACTCAGAATGAGCTGGCTCCACGCTACTCTGCACCTCATACTGTTGTCAGAGTTGATGATCAAGGCCTAGTTTATGAAATCCTGGACGAGCATGGAGTGTCCCGGCGAGCACACTACAAACAACTGAAAGTGTGGCATGAGCCCCGTCGTGGCGGCAAGGTCCGTCAAGAAACTGATAGTCTCAAAGATACGCCCACCTTAAGCAGTGGTCCTGGAGCGGTGAACTCTGCGTCTGCGGCCCCGTTCACAAGCTGAACGAAACTCTCCCAGCATAGGTGCGTGCTCTCGCAAGTGGGCTTCGGACCTTCAGAGAACCTTTACGGAAAGCTGAAATCCGAACTGGTGCGAAAGCGAAAAGGAAGAACCCAAGGCAACCTTCCGTTCAGCAACAAGCGGCGACAACGCGGGCAATGGCCAGGAAGATAAATTTTCGGTCGCTTGAGCCGAAGAGTATTGATGAGCAGTAACCTATCGTACCTCAGCAGAAGGGGTAACCCAAGAACCACGAATGTAAAGCATTCAACAGAAAGCAAGTAGTTATCTATATGCCGCTGCGACGCATTCAAACGGTGCTTAATCAAACTATTTTAGACCTTAGCAGCCACGGTGCAGACGACGATCATGGGAGCGAGATAAGGAAAATAGCGAGTGATGAGGATAGCGGTATGGTAAGTAGTCAGTGACAGACTTCTTGACAGCACCGCGATCGACTCTAGCAGTACGGTGGTGCCTAATAGTCTGGACTATAATTTTCTCACCATTGGAACGATCTAAGTGTGCAAACACCTATTGGAAGAGCCAAGCTTCAGTTTTTTTTTTCTTTATTTTTTTGATGAACAACCTCATAAGGCGATTCAGAAGTGGGGGGAAACTTGGTTGATTTTTATTGGTAGTTAGTCAGAGTCTACGCCAAATATTTTTTTTGAATGTATTCAAGTTCCTTTTAGGAACAGGGTAATAGTGCCTGGCAGTTCTGAATAATGTTTTACTTAGAACTTATTGAAGTTAATTTTAGGAACAGTGTAATGCACCCATATGATAATGAAGTTGCTAATGTCCCATTAAAACTTTTTCTGGAAGTAGTAGGGAGGACATGAGTAATTGAATTGCTTTTTGCAAACTTAAATTGTTTATACTTGAAATGTTTTTGTGATGTCATTGAAGTTCATTCTGATCGACTTTAATTCTCTTATGAACAGTTTGTTCAAATTTTATTGTTGCGTTCTAATTTTCAATTTTTAGAGTGTAGCTATCGCTTATATCTCTATCTACAAATTTTTAATTTGTATATAATGTAAATATTTCTGAAATTTAATAATTACCTCTCTTTCCAGCTAGAAGGGAGCACATGCTGTGTGAATGGAGGGGCTGACCACCCACTTGTGACTGCGCGTGCATGTGTGTCCCCGCCGCACCTCTCCGCCCGGCCTCGCTACAGCGGCTCTCGATCGGCACCCCCTTCGTGATCCATCGCACCACACGATTGTGATGGGGATTGCGCAGTTGATTATTATTAACTGATATTTTTTGATAACCCCCTAGATATCACAGGCTGGTCTCCAGTTTGTGCTTGGACCTTAACCCGCACGTTTGTATTGCTTGCAAAGTGTTCAATTAACGTTAACATTAGAAGCGGTAAAGCCGGTCAAGAGGGCTTTTGGAGTGGGCCCCTGGCCCCCGTTGTAAACCAGGAGGCCGATGGGGGAATGATGAAACTTCATTTGGGAGGGGCCAGCATCCCCTCCAGTGTGACGAAGACCAAGATCCCAACAGCGAAGAACGTCAGCCTCTCATGGACCACCAGCGACACCTCGGCCGAGGATGATCGAATAAACGTCCGCATCGAGGAGTTGACAAAGAAAGTTCAGGAAATCATGAACTTACTAAACCCAGCGACACGCCTCTTTGAGCAGGACGCTGGAGACGCCACCATAAGACCTAGCTCAATCGACGACCGTCTAACGAGACTCGAGTGCCACGTCAAAGCTATGCACCTTCAAGTCCACGAACTCGAGAAAACTCGACAAACCAAAGAACCTGTAACGTACGCAAGCGCATGCACCTCCACACCCAATGACAACCGCGACGACGCTCTACCTCACAAAAACCCCAACCGAGTTTCGAGAGCTTCAAGGAAGAAGCAGTATACGCCATTTAATGAACACAACCTGTTCAACAATAGTCCCACCTTTCCCTAACGCCTGAAGATCACGTTCGACGCCAACGATAGACCGGATTTTTGTCCATACACTCTGCGGGAAGAGCTGGGCTCTTTCACTGGCTGTCCAGTCCTTAGCATCACCACCGAACGGCGACGAAAGCTTCGCCATCAGAGTAGATATGAAATTTCAATGTTACATAATTTTCTCCAGGAGTAGACTATGCGAAAAGTCATGCACAATTGTACCACACACGACTTCCACTACAAGTTCAGATTTGATTTACGTTGAAGATATCCCGAAGGATGAAATAGAGGAGTACATCTCTGGACTTGTTCAATACGAGGACTGCGTGGTCGAAGAAAAAATCGCAGCAAAAAATCAAACGAAGAAGAGACACCACCAGAGCCCTAATACTGAAATTCAGCTGTCCTACCCCACCCAAATTCCTAAACATTCCCTCCTGCGCCACCAAAACCAAGGTCACACTATTTGAGGGACGGAAGCCGCGTTTGTTCACATACGGTTTATTAACTGAGAACCCCTTAGATAGCACAGGCTGGTCCCTAGTTTGTGCTGGGACCTTAAACAGCATGTTTGTTTTGTTGGTAAAGTATTCAAATAACGTTAACGTTGTAAGCGGTAAAGCCGGTCAAGAAGCCTTTATGAGTGAGCCCCTTGGCCCCTGGCGTGATCCAGGAGTCCAATGGGGGGAAGGAGGAAGCCCCACCCGGGAGGGACCAGCACCTCCTACAGAGTGACGAAGACCAAGATTCCAACGGCCAAGAAAGTCAGCCTCTCCAAGATGACCAGCGCCACCTCAGTCGAAGATGATGGAGAAACGATCACATCGACGGGTTAACCAGGAACGTCCAGGAAATCAGGAATCTACTAAGCCGAACGACCGGCCTCTCTGAGCAGGTAGCAGAAGTTTTTGTCACAGAACCTAGACCAATTGACGACCGTCTAACAAGGCTCGAGGGTCATTTCAAGGCCATTTCTCTCCATATCCACAAACTCATAAAGAACCCACAAACTAAAGAACCCGCAACTTGCGCAAGTACCTCTACCCTAGACGAAATGGAAAACAATCAAAATTTTGAAAAACGTGGGATACTTTAAGTGAAATGGAAACCAGTGACTGTGATATTTAAACGTGTGATAGTGATACCGAGGAGGTGTCATGTGAAGAAATACCTAATAAAGTTGACAGGAACCGAATTATCAGTTGGGATAATGAAACGGTATCATGTATAAGAAGTGCAGAATTGTACAATAAAATCAAATGTATATCTGACTTTGTTTCAAAACTGTTGGAAATGAAACATGAAGAGAGAGAATCATGTCTCAAACGGTTGAGTGCTATGAAAATTATGTACTTTTCCGATATATGTGGGAATATTCTGAATAGAAATGTCGGCGCAAGTAAGAAAAAACCTGAAACGATTCGATGTCATATACATGTAACAAAACTTGAAAAACTAGCGTCGAGAAAAAGCTCGCTGAAGTCTAATAACAAAGTTTTGGTTACAAGGATAGGTTTTCAAGTGATGCATACAATACTCCCAAAGGTATCCGTATAACTACAATGTGTACTAAGGGCAGTAGTCTAGAACCCAAAAGACCAGAGAAAAACGCACACCCAGATGATGAATCCTACACCAGTATGATGAGCTGGCACCTCCAGATGAGAAATAATGCTTATCTTCGATGAAGGAGCTGCCGAGTACCTCTGACATCGCCGATAAAGATAAGACCAGACAGGGGAGTCGAAGTCATTCATAATGTTCCGTACAGTTGCTCCCATCGGTTTTCAGAGTAAATAGTTATGTTCTCGTTTAAATGATAAACCAATGTTATTCCCTAATAAAAAAAGTGTTATAAATCTATTATCAATAAAATATATAATATGAATCTTCGTTTGCAATATCCTAAATATAACTCGAATGCCTAGCAATGAAATTTGCAGTTATGCAACATGACTTGCATTGAATTGTATAACAACGCTATCTGCCTTGCATTGAAAATGCGTTAAATAATCTGCAGGTGAAATTGCACTCGGTACCTGAGGTAACCGAGTGTATATATATATAAA
>SDVV010001882.1:0-24347 GCA_016164225.1 Gammarus roeselii
TTAGTTGTTTTAGGTGTTTTAGTTGTCTTGGTTGTTCAAGTTGTGTTAGGTGTTCAAGTTGTTTTAGGTGTTTTAGTTGTTTAGATGTTTTAGTTGATTTAGGTGTTTTAGTTGTTTTAGGTGTTTAGTTGTTCTAGGTTAAGTCAATTGTCATAGTATCTGACAGTTGAGCAAGTAAAGTCATTTGTCACAGTATCTGGCAGTTGAGCAAGTTAGGGAATTTGTCATTGTATCTGGAGTTGAGCCAATTTTATGGCCTATTAACTGTCAGGTGAACAAGTTAAGTTATTCGTCAGATTATCTGGCAGTTGAGCGATTCAAGTCATTTGTCATATTATCTAGCAGTTGAGCCAGTTATGTGGCATTTTATCTGTCAGTTGAGCAAATTAAGTCATTTGTCATAGTATCTGTCAGTTGAGCATGTTAAGTCATTTGTCACAGGATCTGTCAGTTGAGCAAGTTATGTCATTTATCATAGTGTCTGACAGGTGAGCCAGTTATATGGCATATTAGCTGTTAGTTAAGCAAGTTAAGTAATTTTTCATAGTATCAGGCAGTTGAGCATGTTAAGTCATATGTCGTATTATCTGTCAGTTGAGTAAGTTAAGTCATTTGTTATAGTATCTGGCAGTTGAGCAAGTTAAATTATTTGTCATAGTATCTGTCAGTTGAGCAAGTTTTATGGCATAATATCTGTCAGTTGAGCAAGGTAAGTCATTTGTCAGAGTCTCTGGCAGTTGAGCAAGTTAAGTCAATTGTCATAGTATCTGACAGTTGAGCTAGTTAATCATTTGTCGTATTATCTGGCAGTTGAGCAAGTTAAATCATTTGTCATAGTATCTGGCAGTTGAGCAAGTTAAGTCATTTGTCATTATCTGGCAGTTCAGCAAGTTGAGTCATTTGTCATTATCTGGCAGTTGAGCAAGTTAAGTCATTCGTCATATCATCTGGCAGTCGAGCCATATTTGAAGGCAAGCCTACATTTGACTCACCGGTATCCACAATGTTAGCAGTAATATCAGTAACGACAATAGCAGCAGCATTAATAGAAGCAATCTAAACAGCCCACGTAAGATGGCACTGTTTACTCAGTCGTCGACGAAGATAGAACGGTTAGAGTGTCTGTTCGTAGCAGCCTGTCTCAGCGTCAGTCTGAGACAGGGAAGCCACTGCCCGCGACAGGTGATGTCAACTGCAGCTTCCTACTCCGTGTCAACACATTCGGGCCTAAGACGCTGACAATATAATTTGGAACAATGTCCTCAGGCAGTTGCGTGGGGTATGACAGTTCTGCAATAACAGTTTGCCCGCTGTCAGAAGCATGTCTCGGAGACGTCTGTCCACCCTGCATAGAAGCGCCTCCATATCGCTCAGGGACACGAAGTATCTTCCTATTGTGGCTCGCAACGGATCGTTCAATCTTCTCGGCATGTCCTTTCCACTCTTATTAGAAATTACCAAAACTCCTTGGTTAGTTCACTATAGATGAGGTGAGATCAGCCGAAGAGGGACTTTTTAACAGCAGCGATCCAGTACAGATGTGGGACAAGAACACACGGCACAAAACAATGTTGTTATCCACAACAATAGAACTATGCCACATGGGTGGCAATGCATCAACTGCCACCCATCTTACACCCTTCCTGCCACATCAACAAGTGGTACCCCTCCCACCCTGGGTGGCTTCTCTCCTGTGCGTCCAGCGGCCTTACCGGCACCGGCAAAGCTCAACCCGCGGCGCAACCCAATTTGCCACGGGTTCCCCGTTTTTCACCCGACCCTCTAGTTCTCCCGCCCCCATTCCTACCAACCCCACAGCCACTTTTTGTACCACCACAACAACCCCAAATCGAAGCTGGAAACATAAATATACTAAAAACTAACACAAGCAAACAAATAGAACAAAACACATCCTCGATTAACACCACATCCACATTATCTTACTCCAGGAAACTAAATTGCAACAAAAGTTCAAGGCACCACAGTTTGCTGAATACACAACATTCCGCCATGACTGCCCCAACAAAGACAAATCTGCACACACAAACACATTGGCTCACACCCTCGCACAACTTCCACTGGACCACACACTTGAGGTGCAATCGTTATAATCACACAAATCTTAAAAAAAAACATTTTTTCTAAACGTAAACATCCCAGTATCCAGCTCATGTCAACCGCAGTGCACACTTGACTTAACCAAACCTCAACACCACCGTCAACACTTTCGCTCTAGGTGACTTCAACGCACACGATAGCTCTTAGCTGGCTCACCACACAAAACACTGACCGAAGAGGTAATGCTACCTCTGAACAGCTGGACACATACTCACTCGCAAACTTGTCAACCTTAAAACTCAACAGACTCTCCAGACGTCTCACTCTGTTCCTTTCTTCCAACATCACTCTAAAGTGTCGATGTGTAATCCAAAAAAAAACATGTCCTCCGACCACGTCCCAATAGTCATCAATTATAAACCGTGATCCACAACAACCTCCTCATATGTTTCATACCTAGAAGAGGGCCGTACAGGACGAATACTCGGTATCAATAGAAACCGCTCTACTGGACTTCTACATCATTCATATACATCTACTGACGCTGCTCCAAAACACTTCACCCCTTTGACCTGCCATGCAGGCAGACAACACATACCGGCCGGTTTCGTCAGTGGCTTCAACCCATCTTCCATGGCCCTAATTAAACGTAAAATTTAGCAATAATACCACTTACGTAACTACCCTCCCCTAACTAAGAAAAATAGAAGCTGACATTCGTGAGCAACGGACGAACCTGTGGCGGCATCAAAATTATGGTAACATATCAGGAGCCGGAACCACAAAAACACAAACAATGTAGACAAATAAAAGGCTATCCTACCACTCATCACCCTCACCATAACACGAGACCATCGACAAGCAGATATAACCAACAAACATTACGCAAACACTCGACAAACACCACACCATCCAGACAATCGTCTCATTCTGCTGACGCAATTACACAAATTACAGATCGATCTAAATATTGACACTTCATTTGCATCAGCGTCATTCGTCAACCAAAAATTCATCAGCAACAGGCTCTGACGGAACATCCTACATTCACCTCAAACACGTAGGACTTTACACGCCTAGGACCTTAGGTACCTAGGTCCACAGCCCATCAGGACTCTCGCAGACATCTCTGACCTCTCCTGAAACTCAACAAAGCTCCAACAGATCCAGCCTCACACACAACAATTTCTCTCCTCCCGATTCCCTGACAAAAAATTGGGGAGACTTTGATTTGGTTGGATTTAAGCCTCGTTTCCACCGGAGCTTCCGTACGGCTCGGCGATCATGGATTCCAGAAGGCTTGCACACATCTGTGTACGAGAAAAACAACGTTGTCAAACTTAGAACATTTTGAACATTTAAGTCGTGTCAGACGCACGGATCTCCGTTTTTAATCATTTAGAACTTCAATAGTAATATGTATGCACGCTAGTGCGCACGGACAAAGTAAGCTCCGACAGCAATGCAACACAATATCTACAGCTGCGCGGCCTAGATTGATTTGAGTACGATTAATTAATTCCGGGAAGATAAAGACTCAGACGAAACGAATCCTCGCCTCCAACCCCTCAAAATTTCAAGAGTAATATGTACGCGCGCCAGTGCGCACAGATAGTATCGTCGAAATTGTTACAAGGTCTACGGCTTCACGGATTAGATCAACTCCAACCGCAACGCATCACAAGGTTTATAGCTACGCGGCCCACGTCAACCACATAAATTACAGATGGTCCGTGCAAGCGCGACCGAGCACAGACTAAAAAAACACCCTTTCACACATCATCAACGGGAACTCTCGCACAAATACATTAGCATTGTTCAAGATGACAAAATTGTGATTCGCGAAAAAGAAAGGGCTGATTCATCATAAGTGCAAAAACTGTTCAGATTATTGAAATCACACTTTTGTTTATGGGGATATGGTGGGGGGCAGAGGTCTCTTGGGTCCCAAAAAAGCACGATGGGTCCCGGAGGGTCACCCAAGTCCCCCGGGTGTCTCGACTCATTTCGGCCAGTCTCGACTCGTCGCACCCAACTCAACTTGTCTCGACATGTTTCGACTGATCTCGACGCACCTCGACCAGCCTCGACGCGGCTCTACCTCTCTGCGTAAGCAATGCTGTGGACTGTAATAACAAAATTCTCTACTCAAGCATTCCACATAGATACATTCCTCTGTGTATGGGTTTTACAGCGTGGGGAGGAGTAGCTGAGGTTCCAGGATTTTGAGGGGGCCTCAAGAGGGTCCCACAGTTTCTCAAGAGGGTCCCAAAGGGTCTCGAGGGTGTTTTCAAAGGGACCCAGAAGGGTCCAAGTGGGTCCCCCCTCAATCTTCCTGGTCCTCCAAGTCCCCCGGGTTCTCAATACCACGGGTCTCCCGAGTCCCGGGGGTTCCACGAATACCCCCCATTCCCTGGGTCACCAAGTCTCAATCAACCTCGATACATAATAAACAATACAAAATATATCACAATGAAAAAAGGGCATAGATAAATAATAAAGCCCAAGAAAGAAGAAATAATAAAATAAAGTGTTAATGATCTATAAAATGAATAATCATCCATCCACCTCAATTTGGAGAGACTGGTTCTTAACAAAGCTGATGCCCATATCTTACTTTCCTCTACAAACACGGTTTCAGGACACAACACTCCCCAACTACACTCCTCAAAAAACTCACGCAGATCATCCACCAAGGCCTGAATGAAAAGAAGGCAGCCCAACGCACTCTGGTCTGCCCCAGTGTCATTAAAAGGCCTTCGACACAGTTCCGAGACAGGTCCTTACAAGCTGAATACTCGACACAATCATCCAACCAAGCAACAAGAAATGGCTTAATAATTTCCCCTCAGGCAGATATGCACAGTAACAATAACGAGCCATCACGAACAAACCACTTCCTCGACGGCTCCGTCCTCTCTTCTTCACTATTCAACGCCTGCATGCACGACCTGCCAACACCAACACAACCCATCACCCATATCAGCTCGTACGCGGATGACATTACAATCACACAACACCAAAAAAGTACGAGGCCGCAGCAGCACACCTCCAACAACAACTGGTCTCTCTCAAAGTCTGGTTGCAAAATAACAGGAGGAGTGTGTCCGCAAGCAAGTTATCCCTCTCATTATTAAAACTGGAAAACAGAGACCACTGCAACCGCCCTCTTGTCACACAAAAAAACACGCCAATACCCCACAACCCACATCCATGATCCTTGGAGTAACATACGGCACAGGAATGTCGTTCAAACCTCACACAAACAACATTATCAGTAAACCCAAACATAGATTAAACATGTCCCGAGCACCTACCACAACCACATATGTGCACTCCAAGTAATCAGTTACAGCACTATTCAAACAGTTCATCGCACCCATTATTTCTCACACAAACACTGCCTGGTTCTCTGACCTTGCTCCCACACACATTAACTCTCTACTAAGAGTACAAAACACGACCTAAGCAGTGCAACGGAGTGTACACAGAGAGCAACCATTCCTCATCTGCATGAGGACATCAAGGTCCTCCCACTCGAACATAATTTCAATATTAGGGGAAGACAATTCTTTAACAAGATTGTGGACCCGGCCCATCCCGGCCCATCCCTGCCACCACCTACTGAGCCCACTCAAACCCACCGAAATATACATACCGCACCGTCAGCACACTTGGGTTCCCTTTACACCTCCATTCGCCACCCTACAGACAGCACATCAATTCATAAACAGATACACATAGCCTTCACAGCTCCTACACGGGCTGATCCTAAAGCAAATACGGTCCTACAGAGTCCCCCGCCGGAGGTGGTCGAGGGAGGAGTTGGGTTGCCCAGAGGTGACAGGGTTTACCTGAAGAGGTCAGGTGCATACACCTCACGGTCCTCCAGTCACACCAACCAAATACTGTCAAGCACGTCATGACGTCGTGCCCTGCCATTGTACTCGGCCGCTCAATCCTAACATTGCGTCGGTGCGGGATCTGTGGGAACATCCGCGGAACTGCACAAATTTTCTCAGGGGTGTAGGAGTAATATAAGGGCCTGCACGAGTTATGTTTTCACCACGCACATGTCGGTTGGTATTCGGGGTTTCGTGCGGAGCGCCGGCCGTTACTTCTCCACCGCAGGAGCTGGGGCAAGGCAACAACAACAACAAAAACAACTTAGAGACATAAAAGATGACGCTGTTTGACGCAAACATGCAACTGCGTTGTTTCAACACAAATATGTAAGCGTTCACCATTAATCCTGAAACCAGTTTGATACGGCTTCTCCTCAGTGAAGATGGACATCCGTCGGCGTGGGCTATCATTCGAGTACGCAGTGCGTGGGCTATTTTTACACGAAAGGGATAGAGGCTAAATGAAAAAAACTGATTGATAGTACAAAAATCTCACCCAAGTTATCCGATTATTCCGCAGTACACATGCGGTACTACTACGATTCGTTGAGTAACCGTAGTTCATGAATTGGATTTGTCCATTCCAAAGCTCACGCCCCCGGGGGACAGACCAATAGTTGTTCACAAGTTAACTAGTCACTATGATTTATGTTACCGTATAATGCCACAAAATAGCTGTCAAATGGAATTAAATATATTGTATCTTGGCTACGGGTGAGTGCAAGGGAATATTCTTCAAATGAATAGGACCGTTGGGGCTGCCATCTTGTGAGAACACCTGCTGACTACATCTGACTAACTCAGAATAAAGGGTTTGATGTCGTTTATTGTCTTGGTGCATGCAGAGAATGTCTTGCCAGGTACAATTGATCAGCATACGACTGCTGGCATTGGTGATCCTGCTGCATATGCAGTGGCATTAGCAACATTCGTACCTATTTCATTTGGAAAATAGGTACTTATGTTGCACAGTGCTACCTAATATTCATATTTACATAATTGTTAAACGGGAAAAATTTATCTTGCAGAAAATTTCAGCATAATTTATTCTGAATTATTCGACGCAGTGAACAACAAATGAAGATATATAAAAATATTGTTATGAAAAGAAACGTTCAACTTGAAAAAAAATCAATCCAATACGGAGTAAAATTGCAATAATGAATGCATTATCACATGAAAAAAATCATAGAAAGATTCCAATTTATGACCAACGTCATCTCCTTCGTAGAAGAAAATCTTTCGACTGAACCAAGAAAAAGTCCCCCTTTTTCATTTTCCTGGCAACCGTGTCTAGCAGAGGCCAACAGCAGCCCGACCGCTAGCAGAGGGCAACAACAGTCAGGCCGCGAACAGAAAGCAACAGCAGCCCGACCGCTAGCAGAGGGCAACAACAGTCAGGCCGCGAACAGAAAGCAACAGCAGCCCGACCGCAAGCACAGGGCAACAACAGTCAGGCCGCGAACAGAAAGCAACAGCAGCCCGACCGCTAGCAGAGGGCAACTACAGTCAGGCCGCGAACAGAAAGCAACACCAGCCCGACCGCTAGCAGAGGGCAACAACAGTCAGGCCGCGAACAGAAAGCAACAGCAGCCCGACTGCTAGCAGCGGGCAACAAGTCAGGCCGCGAACAGAAAGCAACAGCAGCCCGACTGCTAGCAGAGGGCAACAACAGGCAGGCCGCGAACAGAAAGCAACAGCAGCCAGACCGCTAGAAGAGAGCAACAACAGTCAGGCCGCGAACAGAAAGCAACAGCAGCCCGACCACTAGCAGAGGGCAACAACAAGCAGACCGCGAACAGAAAGCAACAGCAGCCCGACTGCTAGCAGAGGGCAACAACAGTCAGGCCGTGAATAGAAAGCAACAGCAGCCCGACCGCTAGCAGAGGGCAACAACAGTCAGGCCGCGAACAGAAAGCAACAGCAGCCCGACTGCGCCATCCGTGCCCTGCCACCGGGCGATAACATCACTACACACAAAGCCTCGATTCCGGAGCAGAATTTCCCATTTTCCGAGCAATATTCACAGCTCGCATGGAGCCTGAAAATTAGTTTGGTGTGCACAAAGGATTCGAAGCCTGGCGACACTTGCCCCTCCTTCCTATGACGCCTCGTACGACTACTTCTACCACGCTTACCAGTCTCATGACGCCTCGTATGACTACTTCTACCACGCTTACCAGTCTCATGACGCCTCGCACGACTACTACTACCACCACGCTAACCAGTCTCATGACGCCTCGTATGACCACTCCCACCACACTTACCAGTCTCATGACGCATCGTACGACTACTTCTACCACGCTTACTAGTCTCATGCCGCCTCGTACGACTACTTCTACCACGCTTACCAGCTTCGTACAACTACTTCTACTACGCTTACCAGTCTCATGACGCCTCGTACGACTACTTCTACCACGCTTACCAGTCTCATGATGCCTCGTATGACCACTCCTACCACGCTTACCAGTCTCATGACGCCCCGCACGACTACTTCTACCACGCTTACTAGTCTCATGACGCCTCGTATGACCACTCCTACCACGCTTACCTGTCTCATGACGCCTAGTACGACTACTTCTACCACGCTTACCAGTTTCATGACGCCTCGTACGACTACATCTATCACTCTTACCAGTCTCATGACGCCTCGTATGACCACTCCTACCACGCTTACCAGTCTCATGACGCCTCGTACGACTACTTCTACCACGCTTATCAGTCTCATGACGCTCGTACGACTTCTACCATGCTTACCAGTCTCATGCCGCCTCGTACGACTACTTCTACCACGCTTACCAGCTTCGTACAACTACTTCTACTACGCTTACCAGTCTCATGACGCCTCGTAAGACTGCTTCTACCAGGCTTACCAGTATCATGACGCCTCGTATGACCACTCCTACCACGCTTACCAGTCTCATGACGCCTCGTACGACTGCTTCTAACACGTTCACCAGTCTCATGACGTCTCGTATGACCACTCCTACCACGCTTACCAGTCTCATGACGCCTTGTATGACCCTTCCTACCACTTACCCGTCTCACGACGCCTCGTACGACTGCTTCTTCCACGCTTACCAGTCTCATGACGCCTCGTTTGATCACTCTTACCACGCTTCCCAGTTTTATGACGCCTCGTAACTACTCATTCCACTCTGCAGAAAGATCCCTGACTAAAGTAGACACGACAGCTCTTGCTCTACCCAGCAGAGGGCTATAAAACAGCGTACTTTCTGCCGCTTCGCATTAGACACATTTAGCGTAGTTTATCCCGCACTAGTCCGCTAAGCCGTCACATTCACAGCCGCTTTCTCGAGTAGACCCGTCCAAATGCCGCTCTCATGTAGATTTGATCTCAACCGTTCTCTAAATTTGACACCTACCTCGCTTCACTTAACAGACTAACCAAGCAGGCTTGTCAGACAGGAACGATTGTGCCTGGAGCCTTGCTGTCTCCTATCAACATCTTTGTAGCCAATCAAGCTGTAATATTATTCAGATGTGCTTTCCGTCAATTTACCGTTACCTGAGGGGCGACTAATCGGCCGCTAATTGCCAGGGCACTTCGAGTATCCTTTATTGATGCACTTCGTTGACCCCTTTACATTGAGAGGGACAAGTGCGACCTTCTTTACATTGAGAGGGACAAGTGCGACCCTCTTTACGTTGAGAGGGACAAGTGCGACCCTCTTTACATTGAGAGGGACAAGTGTGATCCTCTTTACAATGCGAAGAACAAGTGCGACCCTCTTTACTTTGAGAGGGACAAGTGCGACCCTTTTTACATTGAGAGGGACAAGTGCAACCCTCTTTACATTGAGAGGAACAAGTCGCGCCCAACTAGACTTGTCTCGACATGTTCCGACTGATCTCGACCAGCCTTGACGCGGCTCTCCCCTTTACGCCGCTAATCCTGTGGACTGTAATAACTAATTTTTATACTCAAGCATTTCAGGGTGAGAGCGGTGTGGCGGGGCAGAGGTCCCTCGGGCCCCAAACGAGCCCGATGAGTCTCGAAGGGTAGCCTAAGTCCTTGAGCTCCCCGGGTCCCTCCAGTCCCCTCGTCTCAGCTTATCTCGGCGCCTCTCGAATCCTTTTGGCCGGTCTCGACTCGTCGCACCCAACTCGACTCGTTTCAACGTGTTTCGACTGATCTCGACGCACCTCGACCAATCTCGACGCGGCTCTCCCAATCTGTGCCAGTAATCTGTGGACTGTAATGGCTAATTGTTTTACTCAAGCATTTGACATACTGACATTTTTCAGTGTATAGGTTTTGAAGCCTGGGGAGGGGGAAGCCAGGATACCAGAGTTCAGAGGGTCCTCAAGAGGGTCCCAAAGTTTCTCAAGTGGGTTCCAAAAGGTCTCAAGGGTGCCCCAAAGGGCCTCAGAATGGTTCAAGGGGTCCCCTAAATCCTCCTGGTCTTCCAAATCCTCCTGGTCTTCCGAATCCTCCTGGTCTTCCAAGTACCCCAGGTTCCCGAAGCCCCCGGGTCTCCAGAGTGCCGCGGGTCCCACGAGTTCCACCAATTCCCCGGGTCACCAAGTTTCAACCAGCCTTGATATATAATGACCAATGCAAAATTTATCACCATGAAAAAAAGCAAAGAAAAATAATAGAGCCCACGAGATAAGAAATAATAAAATACTTAAATAGGGTTAATGATCTATAAAATGAATAATCATCCATCCACCCCAAATTTACCCCTGGAGTTGAGGTTCCCAATCCATCTTCTTCGGGGCGTGTGAGAACTTGGTCACTTTTCAACAAGTCTAATACAGATATCGAGGCAGATCTGTTTCAAGGGGTTTACACAGGTCTCAAGCGAAGCAATAGCGCGAGATGAAAGGCCTCTTTACGATTCCAAGCAACGTCTATAACGCGGCAAAGCATCCTTGCTCTGCAGATATCAATTGACAAATAGATTTTCTCGTGCGGCATGGTACATAGAACATCATGCTGATATCATCCTATTCATAGTACATCCTGCACAGAGAGCATCCTACACATAGAGCAGCACACAAAGAGAGCATCCTGCAGATAGCGTCTCGCATATAGAATATCCTGCAGATAGCATCCTACACATAGAGCGGACTGCACATGGAAACTCGCGCAAATAGTCTATCCAGTCCGTAGGGCATTTTACCTACACATAGAGCATAATGTTTTATCTTGCACATGTACAATCTATCACGAATAACTGTGTAATTCGTTTCAAAGTATGTGATTCGTGTGCCAAACTTTACGTGAGTAAATGAAATATGCAAACCAATGCTAGACATTTTTAATTCTCAGTTTCATATTTAAGGTCGGTGTTAACAGTATATTGTCATGATTACTTAAGCGACAGAAGGTCAAGCATATTTTGTTCGTTTTTTATTAATCATGGTTCAATGTGACGTCTCAGTTTGTCACGACATACTGAACAATTGAGGATCGAGAGTGTCTTCCAACAATATGCTTTGATTGTTAGGATGTACAGGTGAATTTACCATTACTTATAAGACATTATTTACAATATTGAAGAAGCAAAATGTTGTCTTCAGAACAGCTTACGCTGACGAAGACCTGGTACATACTATCCGTGTTTTGTGAAATTTGTGTCATTTTTTAACACGTCAATATGCCTTAATAGGTTTTAAGTATGTAAATCCTTAGAATAATGCACAGAGCATCCTATGTATATCACTCCACCACATAGAGCATCCTACTCGTAAGGCACTCTACTCAACGGTGATCCTCAATATGAAGCATCTTAACCTAGAATATCCCAAACATATAGCCTCTTACGCATAAAGCATCCCACTCATAGAGCACAAGCCTTATAGAACATCCGTCTTATAGAGTATCCTACTCATAAAGCATCCCATTCATCGAGCGTCCCTCTCATAGAGAATCCCTCTCAAAGAGCATTCCACTCGTAGAGCATCCCACTCATAGAGCATCCCATACAGAGCATCCCACTCCTAAAGCGTTCCACTCATAGGGCATCCCACTCACAGAGCATCCCCCTCATAGAGCACCCCTCCCATAGAGCGCCCCTCTCATAGAGGATCCCACTCATAGAGCATCCCACTCATAGAGCATCCCACTCATAGAACATTCTCTCAGAGCATCCCACTCATAGAGCATCCCACTCATAGAGCATCCTCCTCATAGAGCATCCTCCTCATATAGCATCCCACTCATAGAGCATCCCACTCATAGAGCATCCCACTCATAGAGCATCCTACTCATAGAGCATCACACTCATAGAGCATGCCCTTCATATAACATCCCACTCATCGAGCATCCCTCTGATAGAGCATCTTACTCAGAGAGTATCCCTCTCATAGAGCATTCCTCTCATAGAGCATCAAACTCCTAGAGCATCCAACATAGAGCATTCCACACATAGAGCACCCTTCTCATAGAGCATCCTACTCATAGAGCAACCCTCTCATAGAGCAACCCTCTCATAGAGCATATCTCTCATAGAGCACACCTCTCATAGAACATCCCACTCAGAGCATCCAATACATAGAGCATCCAACTCATAGAGCATCTCACTCATAGAGCATCCCTCACAGAGCATCCAACTCATAGAGCATCCCACACACAGAACATTCCACTCATAGAACATCTAACTCATAAAGCATCATACTCAGAGGGCATCCTCCTCATGGAGCATCCCACTCATGGAGCATCCCACTCATAGAGCATCCCCATCTTAGACTTCTCACTCATACAGCATCCCACTCATAGAGCATCCTACTCATAGAGCACCTTATTCATAGAGAATCCAAATCATAGAGCATTCTTATCATAAAACATTCTACTCATAGAGCATAATACTGGTAGAGTATCATAGTCCTAGAGCATCCTACTCATAGAACATCCTATTCAAAGAGCATCCTACTCATAAAGCATCCTATTCATAGAACATTCTAATCATAGAACATACTACTCAAGACCACCCTACTCATAGAACATCCTATTCATGGAACATCCTATTCATGGAGCATCCTACTCATAAAACATCCAACTCATGGAGCATAATACTCGTAGAGTATCCTAATCATAGAGCATTCGGCACATAGAACAATTTTACACATAGAGCATTCTAATCATAGGAAATTAATTAATTAAACATCCAGCACGTAGAACATCCTAAACAATAAACATCCAGCACGTAGAACATCCTAAACAATAAACATCCAGCACGTAGAACATCCTAAACAATAAACATCCAGCACGTAGAACATCCTAAACAATAAACATCCAGCACGTAGAACATCCTATACAATAAACACACTGTATTTATAGAACATTCTAAACATTAAGCATCCTACAAATAGAGCATCTCATACAGAGTACATCCTGCACAAATAGCATCCTGTAGATAAAGCATCCAACACAAAGAATATCCTACCCATAGAACCTCCTGCACATCTATCATCCTACACTTAGAACACAATACATGTCATACTACACGCAGAGCACCCTACACATAGAGCTTCATGCACTTACAGCACCTTGCAATAAAGCACCTTACACGTTTAGAGCATCCAGTACATCCATTGCCCATAATGCCGGGTATTGCACATGTCCCACCAAAGCTTCTCTGGACGCATCTAGTGCCGTTTGTTTCGCCTACTAAAGCCGTAATTGTTGTCATAACCGCCACCAGGAGGAGCTGTGAGCGACGCATGCATCCAACTCTGAACCGCCACAAAAAGTGAGAGAATTCCGATAAAATACGATAAGAAGAAGCATTTAGTGTGTTTGGAGTAGAGCATCAGTTCAAAATAGCAAAGGTAAAGCTAGTGTTGCACGCATAGTATGCAGAGTTAACCCAATGCATTATGAAAATAACAGAGGTAAAGCTAGTGTTGCACGCATAGTATGCAGAGTTAACCCAATGCATTATGAAAATAACAGAGGTAAAGCTAGTGTTACACGCCTAGTATGTAGAGTTAACCCAATGCATTATGAAAATAACAGAGGTAAAGCTAGTGTTGCACGCATAGTATGCAGAGTTAACCCAATGCATTATGAAAATAACAGAGGTAAAGCTGGTGTTACACGCCTAGTATGTAGAGTTAACCCAATGCATTATGATAATAACAAAAGTAAAGCTAGTGTTGAACGCATAGTATGCAGAGTTAATCCAATGCATTATGATAATAGCAGAGGTAAAGCTGGTGTAATACGCCTAGTATGCAGAGTTAACCCAATGCATTATGATAATAACAAAAGTAAAGCTAGTGTTGAACGCATAGTATGCAGAGTTAATCCAATGCATTAGGAAAATAGCAGAAGTAAAGCTGGTGCTACACACCTTGAATGCAGAGTTAACCCAATGCATTATTATAATAGCAGAGGTAAAGCTGGTGTTACACGCCTAGTATGCAGAATTAACCCAATCCATAATGCAAATAGGAGAAGTAGAGTTGGTGTTACACACCTAGAATGCTGAGTTAACCCAATGCATTATGATAATAGCAGAGGTAACGCTGGTGTTACACGCCTAGTATGCAGAGGTAACCCAATCCATTATGATAATAGCAGAAGTAAAGCTGGTGTTACACGCCTAGTATGCAGAGTTAACCCAATGCATTATGAAAATAGCAGAGGTAAAGCTGGTGTTACACGCCTAGTATGCTGAGTTAACCCAATGCATCATGATAATTACACTAAGAAGGGACACGTGTGTGTGTTTGGGGAAAAGGACCAGAATAATAACAGAACTGGATAGAGGATCAGTATAATAACAGGCCTAGAGTTGATGTTACACGACTGTTATACAGAGTCAGTCTACTGCATCATGAAAGATTTTGAAGCAGAAACTACATTTGTATTGTTTAAATCTACTTCATATTGTTGCATAAACGTCTTCCTTGCTCTCAATTAAGGATTCTTGTCCCCTAGACCGCCATACTACTAGTATCATAACATGCAAATGGCAATATTGAGAATGCATTCCCTTTGCTAATTAATTAACCAGTCACGGACACATGGGACGAAACAGTGGACCAGTTACGTATCTTATCTTCAAGTAAAACAATGTACCGATTGTTGACAAGGCGAGTCTGTGATCCTTAGGATATAGAAATTATAGTTGACGGGACCGGTTATACCTTCAGATCTATTGATATTAAGCTTGCCGTTCCCTCATTACTAAAGAGGTCTCAAACCTGTGTGCCTCACTGTCTCATGTAATCAAACTAACACCAGAGCTGGCAACAACAGCAAAGAAACATCACCAATCAGGATGGGCGGGGGAGGGGTGGAAACAAGGCATTATCGTTGAGCGCCACCTCCCGTGCCTTCCCTTTCCCAACACACGATGCCGTTTGCCGGCATCTCTGGTCTGGCCTAAACAAACTTGTACAACGCAAGCTCCTAAAATACAGGGTCTGGCCTCTAACTTTAAAGACCTGTCGAACTTTGGCGATGATGGCAATTTTTCTTGCAAAGCGCTTTATTTGCAGCCGGGGTCGTCGGAGCAGGGCAAAGACCAAGCCTTAGGCATAGGCTGCCAATGAAGCAAATAGCTTCATGTAAATATTGCGACAGTAAAGTATTTCTTAATATGATAAGCATCCTGGTTTAAGAGCGACGGTCCTGATGAAATGGTATGCATGTGAATACTCGGAAAAAGCTGCAATTGATTGAAAACATTGTGTTTGTATAAATTCATATATTGTAAAGGAGGCATCTAACTCTTTTCTGCAGTAAATTATATATTTTAGAAAGTTAATCAGAACAGAAGTGATTTACGAACCAAATCTTTTGCATTAAAATTGGGTTTGATTTGACCGATAACAGTTTGTACAGCAATGGTTCCATTTGCGGTATGGAGGGGATACAGCAAATAAAACTATTGCTTGTTTGTCAACAATATACAATCACTATCTGGTAACCCCCTGAGGACAGTTTGCTGCAGTCTGAGTCGTTCCGCCTCTGCACAGGCCAGTCGTTCCGGCTCCGCACAGGCCCTGGAAGCAGGCTCCAGGCAGTTACTCTCGTAAATATTCAGTTTCTGAGCGGTAAATCTGGAAAAGTTCCTCGTGCTCTTACGCTGCCCCCATCGGTCTTGATAGGAGAGGTGAGCCAAACAGTGGCCATGATAAGGAGGTGAGGGAAGAGCTGGGAGGGGCTGGGAGTGAGGGTTAGAGGGCTCTGCACACTAACGCGATAAGAAGGTGAGAGAAGAGCTGAGAGGGGCTGGGTGTGAGGGTTCATCTAGAGGGCTCTACACACTAAACGCAATAAGAAGGTGAGTGAACGGCTGAGAGGAGCTGAGAGTGAGGGTTCCTCTAGAGAGCTCTACACACTGAACGCGATAAGATGGTGAGAGAAGATAGCGAGGCTGGAGGTGAGGGCTTTGCATACTGACCGCAATAAGGTGAGATGCGGTGAAAGGGCTGTGGATGGAGGGTTAGAGGGTCCTGTACACTGACCGCCATAAAGAGGTGAGAGAAGTGCTAGGAGGACTGTGGAGTGAGGGTTAGAGAGCCCTGTATACAGACCGCGATGAGGAGGATAGGGAGGTGCTGGGAGGAGCTGTGACGTGAGGGTTAAAGGGCCCCGAATACTGACTACGATCATTATATAGTTTCGATAAAAAGAACAGAAATTGGGAAAGTTGTACCCACTTGAAATTGCACTGGCAACGACCGTGACAACTTAGTCCATAGTTTTTTATTATTGCATGAAGTTATGAGATAGTCCCTATAATTTGAACATTACCCAACATCGTAACAAGCAGGAGTAAAAGTAATAACTGACTTTATGCTAGAACGTTAGGATGGTTAGACCAGCTCAGACCCGGAAGAGTTAGTTCTCGACAGAAGAGAGAACATTTGGGCACTGCTGTAGATGACCAGATAATTCATCATTGGAAATACGTTGTAACCTGGGCTCGATCGCGCGTCGCTTCAACACAAGCTCACAACGCTAACCACTCGACCATCCAACAAAACAAACGTTGTGATTCAAGCTGTCGTAGACCTTGTACTGTTTTAGGTTAGACTGCCAATTGCTCTGTAATCCTTGTTACAGCACAATAGCCGTGCTTTACCTGTTAGAACATACCCACAATATCCATGGGAGACTGTTGCAAATGAACAGTGAATTCCTAATTTTGAAAACTTCATTTCGCAACCAGAGCGACCGTGCGTCGCATTAATACGGATCCTGAACACGAATTTTGTTGTGTTTACAAGTGTAGGAAGACAACAAAAGGCCTATTGGTCCAAACTGGGTTGCCTTTTGATAGCAAGAGGATTAGTTCTGGAGTAGAACGTCTGAGAGGCTTATTGGCCCAAACTAAGTTGCCTTTTGATAGCAAGAGGATAAGTTCTGAAGTAGAACGTCTAAGAGAGCTTCGTGTGTCATTTCTGTTTTTTTTATAACAGGAAACGGAGCGGTTTAGCTATTTATCGGTGATTTATGTAGAACTTTTCGAGCCGCGACTTAAACGTTTCGAATGTATTGCTGTTTACAACCTCCGCTGGAAGTTTGTTCCATTCTTCGACAACTCTATACGTGAAGAAATTGCGCGTCATATCGAGTGAGAAACGTTTCCCAACGATTTTGTATCCATTGTTCCTAGCCACTCCGTTTGTATCTAAAGTGAGAAGGGTCGCTCGGTCGACGTTTTCCTTACCCTTTATATTATTCTTCCACACTTCGATCATAACTCCTCTGAATCGACGTTTCTCTAGCGAATAAAGATTGAGTTCACGAAGCCTGTCTTCGTACGATTTATTTCGCTGCTAGGGGATGAGTTTGGTAGCTCTACGTTGAATCTTCTCAAGTTTAATGACGTATTTTTTTAAGGAATGGAGACCAGAATTGAACGGCATACTAGATGCGGTCTAACAAATGCATTAAAAAACTCGAATATACTGTGTTGGTTTTTGTACGAGATAGTGCGGGATATCATACCTAGAATTTTCTTGCCTTTCTTGGCAGCATCGTTACATTGCTTGCTACTTTTTAAGTCGTTACTAATGATGACACCTAAATCTCTCTCTTCGGTGACGGCAATTAGTTTTTTTCCAGACATTGAATATTCGTGTTTGGGGTTATGAGGACCTATGTGCATAACTTTGCATTTGTCTACATTAAACTTCATTTGATACTTTTCTGACCAATCAACAATTTTGTTCAAGTCTAGTTGGATCTGCTGACACTCTAGTTTAGTTTGCACTTTTCCTCCGATCTTAGTATCGTCTGCAAACTTGCTCATGTTTGAGAAAACGTTGCTATCGAGATCGTTAATGAACATTATAAAGAGAACTGGCCCTAACACGGATCCTTGAGGCACGCCGCTTGTAACATTACCCCAGGGGGAGGAAGCTCCATTAAGTACATCTCGCTGCTGTCTGTCCGTAAGCCAGCAATTTATCCAGTTGTTAAGCTCGCCTCGAATACCGATGCTGTGCAATTTACTAATTAGGCGCTTGTGAGGGACTTTACCAAAGGCCTTTTGAAAAGCAAGGTATATGATATTGATTGGAGATTTTGTGTCGTGGATTTTGATTATATTTCTGAAAAAGAGTAGCAGATTCGTAAGACAGGAACGGTTGTGTTTTAAGGCATGCTGGGAGTCGCCAATAAATTTGTTTGATTCTAAGAATTCTGTAATTTTATCCGTTATCAAACTTTCTATCAACTTGTCAATTACTGAGATGAGGCTAATTAAACGGTAGTTGCCAGGACACTTTTTGTCCCCTTTTTAAAAAAATTGGGGTAACATTGGCCTCTTTCCATTTAGAGGGGCAGGTGCCATTTGTGAGAGATTGGGTGAAAATGTTCGGCGATTTCGGTTCTAGTCGCTTTTAGAATTCTGGGATGAATTTGGTCTAGACCTGGAGATTTGGTGACTTTCAATTCATCTTGATATTTAATAACTTCGTCGGGGAAAAAGTTCACTGTGGTGAGGGCTTCAATTCGTTTTGTCGCTATGATATCCTCGGGATTATGAATATCCTGATTCTCTAACGTAAATACAGAAAAAAAGTACTCATTAAGTAGAACACTCATTTTGGTGTCGTCTGTTTCTAGCTCACCAACAGCGTTCTCGAGAGGACCTATTACAGATTTAAAAAAAAAATTCTGCTCGAAATATAACTAAAAATTTGTTTCGGATTAGTTTTGGCATTGGCAGCAATTTCATTTTCATAATCTTTCTTCTTACGTTTCAGGACCCTCTTTAGATCTCGTCTGCTAATTTTGTATTCATTTTTTGCTACGTCGTCATGTGGGTGTCTCTGCTTTATCGAATGCTTTGCTTTATTCCGTGAATGAAGGCCCTGCAATTCTTCTTTCCAGTACTTGGACTGATAGACTGCGGTTCGCCTGTGTTTGCGCGGGATATGCTCATGTTCAATATTTTCAAGTGCAGTCAAGAAACAGTCAAGCGATTGATTGACATCTTGTCCGAGGGTTAAATTTGTTGACGCCATTGACTCTCTTGAGCCATCAAAATTAGCTTATCTGAAGTTAGGAACTTTTTTTGCAGTTTGTTGACGTTTTCAACTCAAGCTCTATCAAAAACGGATACAGTTGTGGTCACTAGTTCCGTGTGGTTTGCCTACTTCGACATTCGTGACATGAGAGTCGCTTGCACTAAATAGGAGATCAAGAATGTTGCTACCTCTTGTGGGTGCCTTCACCATTGGGGTCATGAACTTATCGTCTGCAAAATCAATCAGACGTTGGCCGGTAGCAGTGCATTCGTCTGTTTGGCCCAATCAATGTCGGGGATATTGAAGTCGCCAAGCACAATACTGTGTTGTGTTGTGACAACATCGACGAGGGTGTTGTAAAGATCGATTACATCTGCAACCTTGCTTTTAGGGGGGCAATAGACGCGAGTGATTTGACATTTTATAAGTTTACCGACTGCTTGGATAGATACTATGTCGTGCCAGATGTTTGGAATGGTGACTTCTAATATTTGCAGGGTGTTTTTCACGAGAAACAGAACTTTTCCACCCTCTCGACCTTATCTGTCTTTGTGAAATAGTGAATAACTGGGAAGAGTAAATTCGCCTAAATTATGTTAGGTGCTCAATTTCATCCACGATTCTGTGATAGCTATTATGTTGATACTTTCATTCATTGCAAGGATACCTAATTCTTCGATTTTGTCTCTGAGACTTCTAACGTTCACGTAGTAACATTTGAGAGTACCTTCAGTCACATTGACTTGATTTGCTCGACTTATTTTGCTTCTTCTCTGAGGTCTTGTGTCGGAGCCAAGACTTTCGCTTACGTGGGTTGTACTAGCGAAACTACGACTACTGCCTCTAACTCGGGCTAGATTGATAGCAGATTTTTTTTTGCTAGGACCTGTGGTGGTGATTTGACGGGCACTTGTATCTGTTGTGTATCCCGTGTTGAAACGGGCGGAGGTCGCTGTGTCGTTTCGTCGAGCACGGCTGGCGGAGTTGTTGGTATGATATCGTTTACGTTTTTTGACTTATTTTCGTTGAAAAGTCCAACGCCGATGTTTTTAAGGATGTTTTAGATGGTAGCAAGTCAATACGTGTTATTGCGAGCCTTGTTGGTGATTTTATTAAAGTTAAAGTACTTTGGGTCGATCATCGTATCCCAATGATCCGAGAAAGAAATTTTCTGGGCTTTGCAGAAAAGTTGCTAGGCGATTGTTAAGTAAAATCATCTTGCTTAACTTGTATCTACTTTGGTTCGGATGGGGCGTGTGAAGGTTTGATGTTGTTTAGCATGGCTTTATACCTTTTCCATGTCGATTCCGTCTGCGACACGTCTTCAGCTCCGACTTGTATTATAATTCGCTTAGATTAATGTATCCTTTCCTTTGCAATTATGCCTTTGACCTCGTAAATTTTCATATCAGCTTTGCCGAGTATTTTCAGTTGAATTCTCCCTTTTTGCTGATTTGATTTGAAGGAAGTGACATTGTAATCACCAATCACAATAATTTCCTCTGTATTCTGGGAGTCCATTTTATCGGGCAATACATCGAATCGGTTACGTGTATTGGGTCAAAAGTTTTTAGATTGTGGTCCAACGTGTGTTGCATTGTCACAGCGTGGCTGCCTCCTGCTAACTACAGTTGTGCACAGTGCCTCGCTATCTTTGACTGAGTTTTCTATCGGTTTAATACGATCGTTTGTCTCAGCGTCTAGAGCTGGAAGCTTCTTGGCGAATTCGGAGTCTAGGTGCACTTGGAGTTCTTGCCCTTGATTTTGGGTGGTCTCGACAGTTTCTTTGACTGCTGCTAATTCGCTGCTTATCAGATCTTCAAATTCCTGAAACTGTTTTAGCACCTTTTCCAATTTTAATTCAACAGCTAGCAATCGGGTATCCGTGTTGACTGTCTTTGTTATGGATAAGTCATTGGATGAGACCGTCTCTGTTTTGGATAAGCCATCGGAGGCGTGACTGATTTGAGCTTTCAGTTGTTTGGTTTCCTGTGCCGCTTGACAAAATTTACAGCGCAGTGTCTTGCATTACCCATTTGAGGGACTGCTATGCAAAGTCCTGGCAGAGGAGCCAAAAGAACTTTGGCAATCCATTAGTTCGGGGGTGCTCGAGGGGTGGCAGATGCCACATTCTAGTTTAGCCTGAACCATCTTGGACTGTTATAGAATTTACCGTTTGGAAAATTGACCGTTAGGTTGAGTTCTATTTTTTGTGATTTCTTGTAGACAGCAGATATGAATGCAATACTATAATTAGATGCGGGATGTGAAGATTATGTCGACGATTCGCAAATGGAATAAAAAACGGGAACAATACAAATGAGAGTCGGATTCGCGTATCGTCGGATGCGCTTTAGCGCAAGGTTACTTCATATTGCAGGATTTGGGTTGAATGCAACGCTAAACTAATTCGTAGCTGCTCCCATCTGCTTCTCAACAAAGGAATGATATGATTCTGGACACCAACCTTGTACCAGACATGACCGGCGGAGTATCAGTAGAGGACGAAAAAATAATTACAATTCAGTAAATGGGTGTTATGAAATCGTAGCACGATTCTAAGCTTCAAGATGTTAAGTGGTACAATAGAATGATACTACCTGATACATGATACTTGTGGTTTTGTTACAGAGAACCGGCCACATTTGACAATGTTAAAAATCGTATTACCAGTAACATCTTAGAATACGGTGAAAGACACACAGCTAACACGTGCACAGTTAAGATATAGGAAAAACAAACTAAAGCGGCCTTCTAACAGGGCGGCATCCTAACAGATTTGCCCTAACAGTCCGGAAATACATTATCAAATTTAAATTATGCTGTGACAATACCAGTTTCATTCGAGATGTTCGAAATCAGTATACCCATACCCTTAATAAGTTTGATAAAGTACAAACAAGAAGTATGAGCAATGCTGAAATAAAAATAAACTAAGTTTAGATAGAAATCGAACGAATAGGACACAAAATAGAACACAATGGAACTAATGACACTGTTTTTTACAGTGTGGGAATAGTTTTTTTCCTGATGTTAGTCGGCGTTAGTCTGCTGATGCCGACAGAGTAAGTCACTTGTGGGATTAGTTCCTGGTCATCACAGCACAAAAGAACATTATTTTCCTTTGGCGCTTGACACTCATAATGCACACTCTTTATCGTCACTTAAGAAAAAAAAATGCAGGATAAAATGTTTCGAGTGTGCACCATCGAGTACATTGATGTAGACACGCATTAAAACACTAAAGTAGACGTGAATTGAAACACTACTTTGATAACCAGACAACCTGTAGCTTGACAGAGTCTTCCAAAGAGGAGTTTTTTTTGTTGGTACGATGTCCAGAGTCAAGTCCAGGATCGACGCGAGTATCCAAATCAGCTGACCTGGACCAAGGCCTTCAAGAAGGCCGATTCTTGAAGGCCTTGGTCCAGGTCAGCTGAGAGGTGAGGGCGAAGGGCACGCGGGCTTCGTTGGCAAGTGTTGGATGACCGGTCATCGAGTGATTGATTGTGAGTCCAGCACGCTAATCAATCAGTCAATCAACGCAATAACAATTGTTTTCTGATCTTCTATTTGTGCGACGCGCCGGCGAATCTTAGTTACGGACTAAAGTCTTGGAATGAATTGCCTGTTCATTTATCTACTACTCAATCGAAGATCACACTAATTCAAAGCATGGTGTGGAAAACCATCCATTGTAACGCATACCGTTCAGGTCAGAGAGCGTCAGGTTCTACAACAGGTGAGCCATGAAACAGAATGGAGATAGAGGTTGGTTGGAAGGCAGTGCCCAACACCAATCATGGTTGGTTGAAAGGCAGTGCCCAACACCAATCATGGTTGGTTGAAAGGCAGTGCCCAACACCAATCATGGTTGGTTGAAAGGCAGTGCCCAACACCAATCATGGTTGGTTGAAAGGTAGTGCCCAACACCAATCATGGTTGGTTGAAAGGTAGTGCCCAACACCAATCATGGTTGGTTGGAAGGTAGTGCCCTACACCAATCATGGTTGGTTGAAAGGTAGTGCCCAACACCAATAATGGTTGGTTGGAAGGTAGTGCCCTACACCAATAATGGTTGGTTGAAAGGTAGTGCCCTACACCAATAATGGTTGGTTGGAAGGTAGTGCCCAACACCAATAATGGTTGGTTTTAAGGTAGTGCCCAACACCAATAATGGTTGGTTGGAAGGTAGTGCCCTACAACAATAATGGTTGGTTGGAAGGTAGTGCCCAACACCAATCATGGTTGGTTGGAAGGTAGTGCCCAACACCAATCATGGTTGGTTGAAAGGTAGTGCCCAACACCAATCATGGTTGGTTGAAAGGTAGTGCCCAACACCAATAATGGTTGGATGGAAGGTAGTGCCCTACACCAATCATGGTTGGGTGAAAGGTAGTGCCCTACACCAATAATGGTTGGTTGGAAGGTAGTGCCCTACACCAATCATGGTTGGTTGAAAGGTAGTGCCCAACACCAATCATGGTTGGTTGAAAGGTAGTGCTCTACACCAATCATGGTTGGTTGAAAGGTAGTGCCCTACACCAATAATGGTTGGTTGGAAGGTAGTGCCCTACACCAATAATGGTTGATTGGAAGGTAGTGCCCTACACCATTAATGGTTGGTTGGAAGGTAGTGCCCTACACCAATAATGGTTGGTTGGAAGGTAGTGCCCAACACCAATCATGGTTGGTTGGAAGGTAGTGCCCTACACCAATAATGGTTGGTTGGAAGGTAGTGCCCTACACAAATAATGGTTGGTTGGAAGGTAGTGCCCTACACCAATCATGGTTGGTTGGAAGGTAGTGCCCAACACCAATCATGGTTGGTTGGAAGGTAGTGCCCAACACCAATCATGGTTGGTTGGAAGGTAGTGCCCAACACCAATCATGGTTGGTTGAAAGGTAGTGCCCTACACC